>JAFLJL010010277.1:7314-50499 GCA_018398815.1 Conus ventricosus
GGGGAACTGCACCAAAAAAAAAAAATCCCAAAACCCAAACCAATTGGAGGTAATCTGGTGTGGCTCTAATGTAGCGAAATGTTGTCCAGGCATTAGGGTGTTTTTGTTCTATGGACCCCAATCGAACTTGTGCGTTTGGTTGAAAAGAGGTGTGGCTGGGCCAGTAGTCATAAGTATATTCTCTACGTTCACCCCACAAATACAATGTGCCTAACCCATAATTGCGGTCTAACTTTTGTTTAAAATCAGTTGAAGGTTTTAATGTTAAATTCGTTGCAAATTCTTTCATATGCATTATTGTCCATTGGGCTGTTAAATGGATAAAACGCGTTGTCATTAGGGAGGGGCACTTTTAGTTCAGTTAGTATTCGTCTGTACTGGTAATAAACATGAAAGTTATATACTGACCTTACCAAGAGATTAGGGTGGTTTAAATGGTTTGCATATGAAACCCGCAGCCAGTAGTTGCGCAGTAAACGGCAAAATTTAACTGATTCTGAAAAAAAGCCATAGGGTGGGATGACCATGCGGGATGGCACTCTATCATTCTTATTGGCGGATTTAAATATCTAGTTAGCGGGTTTACAAGTCTAACTTGGAAGTCGTATGATTCGTCTACTGCAATGGTTAGTAAGCTGAAGTCTAAAGATTTGGGGTTATAAAACGCTCCAACATTGTAAGTAACATGTTCAATATATTGAAAAAGCTACCATTTTTAATTAGTTTTTTAATATTTTTTTTTAAATAGTTATAAAAAAAGATGCGCATCTATATAAACCAACAAAACAAACGTGTGCCCTTAACGTACCCATTGACAATAGGTGCGGTAATTATAGGGTTGCCCTTAGAGAGATTGGGTTTAAAGTTATGTGGGCTTAACATATCTGAAAAGGCTCAAAATAACTGGATTAATGTTAATGACGAACAAGGCAATCTATTAAAACAGTTAAAAATACCCGATGGCTACTACAACTTTTGTTCTTTAAGAGAAGTATTTAGAAATTTTAACATTAAGTTAAAAATTAATGAGGCAAATCTTATAATTACTATAAATTTTCCAGAACTTAAAGAAAAAAAGGGAGTATGTTTTCCCTAGAAGTCTTGCTCGAATTTGGGCTTTTATAATAGTGGCGAAACACATAGCTTCAGCACACACGGCCTTGTAGAATGGGGCATTTATGAGTTTAAAGGTAATAGACCGTCTGATTTTCTCGTGAACCCAATGTTGTATGTCCATTTACAACAGTTAAAAAACATGTGCTAATTTGTTTGCCAGCTCTCCATCTACAGTTCTAAAGGTTTTGCTAACCAACTAGGGCAGGGTTTTGCGATTATCTATTATATACGTTTGACGGAGACAGCCAATTTAAAGAATTAATTTGCGTAGAGATAAATTCATTGGATGTAAAAATAACTAACCAAGATGGAAAGCCAGTTGTCTGTTCTGATTTATTAATAGAGCTGGAAGTAGAAGATCGTATTAGAAAAGTAGTAAGGGCCCAGTCCCGCGGACGTTACTAGCGCTGTAAACCATTAGATTTTTCATGTCCCTGTAAGAGAATGCAAATATGTTTGTTCACGATCACCAAATCTTATCTACCCACGTAAGCCCCCGTTTTAATGTCTAATTACGTCAATTTTTGGCGGTTTTGCGTGTTAATTTTTTTGTAAAATAGGTGTTAATTTTGGTCAAAACTGATATGCGATGGACGCGATTTGTATGTGAAAAGGGGGGTTTTCGTGCAAAATAAGATGGGTGAGCTTGAACGAACATATTTGCATTCTCTATAGCATATTGCCATGTTATTTTCATATATGCCAAGGATGGAGGTGGTTTCATAAGCTCGAGATCAACATTGAGTCGGCGGGGGGGGGGGGGGGGGGGGACCTCGCAGCAGACCCCAACAGCTGGAGAAGCACTCTCAAGAAAACAGCTGCAGATTGATGAAAACAAACCGACAGCTGCTGCAGCAGAAAATCGAGCCCGTAGAAAGGGGATGACTCCAGCAAACCAGTGTCAACATACAGATGTGACCGCTGCGACAGAGCCTGCCACTCGCGTATCGGTCACTACAGCCACTAGCGACGCTGCTCGGGGTCGAGCAGACAGCCCCGACAGATCGCTAAATCTTTTTTTTTAAATTTAATTCTCCTGATATATATCATACACATTTGACATATACATTTTTACATTACAGCAAGAGCATACGGATAATATATTAATGTATAAAAAAGTATGTTGCTTCAAATGTACATTCAAGAACATGTCAATTCAAATATCATGAGAATTTCAAAAAAGGAAAAAAGAAAAAAAAACCTTGAGCAATAGATACTGGGATTACGGAGATGCGTATTAGATTGAGATTTTGTTGTTGTTATCGTTTTTTTAAAAAAGTATTTGTATAAAACATCATCGGCATGAAATTGTACCATTCAGCATCAAACCTGTTTTGATCATTGTTGACTTTAGCATTATAGAGTTCGATTTTGAATCTGCGGCTCAGCTGGCTCTGAAAACTGAAGAATTTGGCCTACGTCTTTCGATCTTACACTTGTAAATATAAGATTTAGCAACCATAATAATAAAGTCAAAAATTGTCTCTGTTTGCATATGTTTGTCGACTCCAAAGATAACAATATCGCGTGTTATTTTAAGAGTAAAACGAGTTTTGGCATTTTTCGTTAAATAAATTTTCAACCTCTTTCCAAAAGGTTTGCACGTAATTGCACATCCATAAAAAGTGTTGGACTGAATCTCTCTCTTCATTGCAGAATGTGTAGTTCGTCGTGTTCGTCAGGCCCATGGCATTTAAAACAATATTTGTGCCAATAATTCTGTGAATAATTCTAATTTGAAGCCATTTCAATTTTACATCTTTAATTTTGTGGACATGTGTAAATACCTTATTCCAAGAAATTTCAGAATTAAGTTTTTGTAGCCACTGAGAGCAGCAGTTAGATCGCTAAATCTTTAGTCGGATGTACTCTATCCATGGTCAGCTGTGACCGACGGAGGCCTACTACTGGTTCACAAGTAAGCTGGACTGGGTGAGGGGGGGGGGCTGGTTTGGAGGGGAAAGAATGCTCAGCGAGGCACGTATTGCACAAAGGGGCATAAGGTTGGACACCAGAGACAAATGCACATATACACCGTGTGGCCCGAAGGGGGTTTTCCGCTTCGCCTTGCACGGAACACTTCTGACAAAGAGAGAGGAGAGAGAGAGAGAGAGAGAGAGAAGAGGAGAGAAGAACGAGAGAGAGAGAGAGAGAGAGAGAGAGAGAGAGAGAGAGAGAGAGAGAGAGTATGAATACAAATACGAATATTTTAATGAGGGTCAATAGATAAGCTGAAAGCTTCTTTACTTTGTGCCCTCAAAAGATTAGTTCAAAGTCTGTAGAGTGTACAGTCATCACAAGTAAAAGAGAAAAAGTATGAAACATGAAAATCAAGCACAGAGAATCAAACTGTTCAAAAAGAGAGGGAGAGAGAGAGAGAGAGAGGAGAGAGAGAGAGAGAGAGAGAGAGAGAGATTCAGTCACATTTATGTCAGTACTTTTGGAAACGGATATTGGATTATTGAAATGCCGAGGTTTAATCTTTACGGAACACACACACACACACACACCACACACACACACACACACACACACACACACACACACACACACACACACACCAAGATAGAGTTGGGTGGGGTGGATGGAGGGAGGGTTGGTATGGTCAGTGGGTTAAGGCATTTCCTTTTGTATCCCCCACCCCACCTTCCACCGTCTTAAACGAATGCTTCTTTCCGTAAAACATCAAGCTACTAACCTTTGGTCGCAGGAATTGTTTGACGTAGGGAACGCCACAACGCGTGAATGTCGAATTTGGATAAACCAGTGTAACTTCTACGAAGAATGTAAGCTCTTTCACAATGATAGGGGCTGGGCGGGAAGGGGTCGACTGCGGTCCATTTCTTGACGGATATCCATTTGATCATTGCGAGACTCGGTTTTTCATTTCTAAACCTTTATGACATTTGGCTTTGAGTTTTAGTCCCAAGGTCTGTTTTCAGATAGTTTTTAGATTACTTTTAACTTGTTTATGATTAAGGTGAGCTCGTTTATGATTTACTTCAATTCGTTTTGCTTTAGTTTCAATCTATTTTGGGAGGATAGTTAGTTTAACTGCCCTGAAATAAACGGTTAATTGACAGTGGTTGATCTGGATAATATGAAGTAAGATTTTTTAAAAAAGAAGAGAAGAAATAAAAGAGACAAATAAAATGAAATAAAGTAAAGTGAAATGTAGACAAAAAAAGGAAATGCACAAATAAAATGAAGTACGCTAGTCAGATCTGTAAGCTGTATCTCTCCACGTGATCTTCCTACAACCTCTAAGTCACTCCTAGGACTACATGCGGGGTTTATACAAGATGGAACATTGCAGGACTTTCCTTCTCTACACTTTCCAGAATCATGACAGCACATCAGAATATATTTCAATTCTAAATAAAAACGTGATATAACACACAACACATGACGACAAAGTTCATACAGCACAGCATAAACACGTTTCAATTCAAACAAAATAATTGGCACAAAACAACAACACGCAGGTTTACCCCAACTAAAAAAAAGAAACGCACACACACACACACACACACACACACACACACACACATACACACACACACACACAAAACACACACACACACACAAGGCCAATATGTACTGGTATCCAGAAACATCAATTCTGTGTGACTACATGTATATCCAATGCATGGGAGGCAAAGAATGAAAGATCACCAAAGTATGGAACTGATTGACATATTACTCGTAAGAGTCGAACAGCTATGGGTGGGTGTATATGGATTGGGGAGGGGGAGAAGAGGGAGGAAGGGAGTGGGACGGGGGAATGGAAAAGTGTTGCTCTAGTGTGCAAATTAGACGCCGAATCATACTGATATGGTATATGTGACGGACCGTTTTTCGTCCGGTCACAAATTTTCACATGCGACGGTGCTTACCGGACGGTAGTTGTCCGGAAGCCGGTTGCAAAATTTAGCTGACTGCTACTCACGGCGCGTTGCTATAAGCCGAGTGAGTTGCACCGGTTAGGCAGTCTCTGCAGTGATTCCGGCAATACAAGTCACAGAAGGCCGAAGAGGGGACTCAGCCGTTTGCTGGTAGCAGTCAGGTATTTATCATTGAATGTTTATTTATTAACAAACTGAAACTTTATTCCCGTTTAGGAGCGACTGAAACTTCCTCAGCGTTCTTGTGAAGGTATTTTTTTTTAAAGAAAAAAAGTATTGTTGTCCTGTTATCCTATGACTTGATAGGGTAACAAAACGAAATTATTTCGGAAAACGTGAATAGATGAAGTGAGTGTTATAAGAAGTGGTCTTCAGAAAAAAGAAAAAAGATTTTGTTTATTTTGTGACTTAACTGGTCATGAACTTCATGATGAAGAAAAAGTGTCTATTTTAATATGGTTTGCAAGAAGATGGAGAGTTTTGATGCTATGGATAATAAGCTCCCAGAGTGAGTGACACAGACTTTTGTTTTTCATTCTGATGTGTGATGTGTTTACATGGGTATCAATATATGTGTTGTTAAACAAAAGTGTGGTGGAAATCTTTCCCTTACATATATTAAAGTTGATGAATCGAAATGAAGTGAACATTCTTGTGTTACAAGAAAAGAAATGAACATTGTGTGAATTGAATTGTATTCATGGTTTATTGAAGAGGATTCAGATGGAAATCCTATTCCCTAATTTGGAAGACTAGATTATGAAAGGTTTATGTGGAAATCCTTTCCCCAATTTGGAAAACTAGAGTCTGAAACGTTTATATGGAAACCCTTTCCTGTGTAGTGTTATGATTCCGGAGAAGGGAATGTTGTAGTGTGATTCCGGAAAAGAGAATGTTGTAATGTTGTGATTCCGGAAAAAAAAGAATACTGTAATGATGAACAAATATGCTGATGTATGGCTCAAGTTCTAGTGAAATATGATGTGGCTAATGAACATGAACGGATATGCTGATATGTGGCTCAAGTTCTAGTGAGATATGATGTGGCTAATGAATATGAAGATAGTTGTGATTCTAATGAATGGTGGCCATGAGAATCAAGGTAGTTAATCAGTTTCCCCAGGTTGATAGCGTTCCCTGGATTGACGGGGACTGACTGCTACTGAGGCTAGGGCCGTAGCTGGTTGAAGCCCCGTTCTCCACCGGCTGTTACTGGTGTGGAGAGGCTGGCCTGAGCGCTGACAATCGCCCTGCCTGCCACTGCGCCCGTGACCGGTCAGTGTTGGGTCAGTGAAGAGGAGACATCGCTCCTGCTTCTGTGCCAGCGACCTGCGTTCGAGGACGTCGCTGCGTGTGTGGGTCTGTTGTCCACAGCTTTGTGTTGGTGTAGAGCCACAGGTGGTGTAAGTGTGCACACTTCTGATTAGTGTTTGAGCACAGCTCTTAGATGTTTCGAGCCACAGCTCGTAGGTAAGGCTGGTCGCCGTGTGCTGCAGAGGACGCCACGATTAGTGATAATTTTTTTCTCTTTCCCCTTCGTTCATTGTGAGCCACAACTATGAAAGAGAAGAGTCAGACTTGCCTCGGTCGCTGCGTCGTCGTCTAATCGCGCTGGACCATGCGTTGTTAGTAGATTGAATTAATTTGTTGTCAGTACACTGAGGGTGGGTGGACCAACCTAATTTGATAGTGTGTTTTTTGTATAAGTATTTGCTTGATGGCTCGGGCGGATAAAAAGAGTTATTTGTTGCCTGGCTGTCAATGTTTTGGATGAATGGGTGTGTGTATGTGAATTAGAAAAAGTTCGTGCAGCATCCATAATTTGAGTGAGAGTCAGACAGTCAGACTTCCACCCAAACTCATTTCCATCCGATAACGTAAACTTTCTTCTTCCTTGTCTAGAGCCGGGCCAATTTGGCGTCGTTGAGGCTTGCTGTTAAAGTGGAGGTGCCTGCTGGTTGGATGGCTTATTGGGTTTTTATTAAAACAGGGTTTAAAACGATTACATGTACAAATTTAGTGTGGATTTCCACTGATGGCCAGCTTGGGGGCTGCAGGTCACTGGCGCTGCAGGGAGTCGGCTGAAGATGCCACTACTGGTTGGAGCTGTAGTGGTCTCCTAGGACAGTAGGTTCCCTCCTCCACTGTTCGGGGGGACGAAGGCGTTGTGTTAGAGTAGGGTGTTTTGAGTGTCCCCACTGGAAGATGCGATCACTATTCTACCGCGGGCCTGAGGGCCCTGGAGTGAGGCCGGTAGAGCGTGGAGGGAGGTATATTACCCCAGCCCTTTCTCGATTGCGATACAGCATTCCCAGTCTGTAGTCGTTGCCTTCTGGTCCGAGGCTGTCCCATGGAGTTTTCCGGAGAAGATCATTGACAGTGGCCGGCTGGTGCGCGTTCAAAATAGCAGTTGGCGGATAACGAGTTGTCTTCTCTGGACCTTTTCCAAGAGGTCGATGTCTTGTTGTTCGTGAGAGGTCCAGACAGGTGAAGCGTATCCAGTGTAGGACGATAAACCATGGTCATATAGGTGGCTTTGCGGACTCAGCGGAGCCGTGTTTTAAGTTTCTGCAGAGAAAAACCCACTGCCCTGTTCCCTTTGGTTGACCACCATTTCAACGAATGGTCCAGGATAGATCCTTTGGTCATGGTTATCCTAAGTATTGGCTGAGGATACTACTGCTTCCAGGGTTCTTTATCATGGGAAAAACGAAAGTATATGCAGCGATGGAAGGAAAGGTGTTGTTGGTGAGATGTGGAGTGGTTACACTTTCCTGCAATTGAATCTCACTGCCAATGTCTTCCCTATCTGCCAGGCGGTCAAGAACAGCTTGCAGCAAGGATGATCTTGGCACTGAGAATTCCTGTAGAGGAGAGCCATCAACTGCGAACAGCTGGGTGTTGGAGTCCATGGCACTTCATGAAGGTCGTTTATGTAATTAAGGGAAAAGACGTTGACCACGACAGTGCCTTGGGGGGGGGACAATGGAGAGGACGGTGCAGGAGTGAGTGTACGCCTTCGAGTACATTGCTGCGTTCTGCCCGAAGAGGAAACGACTGGATCCAGCCAAGGGTGTGTTCCGTACTCCATAGTAGTGCAGTTTTCGCTGTCAGCGTTGGTGAGGGACCTTGTCAAAGGCCATGGAGAAGTCTAGGAAGCACTACATTCTACTTGGCACTGGGAGAGTCTCTTAGCAATTCGTGGTGGTGACGATCAATGGTTCTCGCAGGAGCGTGTTGCGGAAGCCATGTTGACAGTGTGAGAACTTGGTGGAGGTCGAAAAACCCATTCGTTTTGTGTACAATGTGTGCTGCACTTTACATGACGGAAGTAGAGACACTGGTCTGGTAGTTTGCTGGAGGTTCGGTCATCCTTTTTTAATATCGGGACAATGTTGGCCTGTTTCCATCGGACGGAACATGTTCGTGTCGAGAGAGCATGGAAGAGTTTGTGGGAGATGAGACAGTTCTGAAAGCTGTGTTTTTAGATGAAAGTGGAATGTTGTCTGGTCCCGTGGCTTTGCAGGGCTGGGAGATTTAGAAGGAGTTTTTACGCCATCTTCGTGACTTGTATGGGGGCATATCAGGTAAGGATTTGGTCCTATGTCTGGGATGCTGGTGGTATTGTCTTGTGTGAAAAACAGGACGGAAACTGATTCGCCCAGGTTCTCTGCCTTATCTGATAATGTCCTCAGGACAGTCCTGCCTTGTCCTTCAGAGGAGCCACTCCCTCGGCTTCTTGTTTTTGCTTTCACGTAGGCCAGAAGCGTTTGAAGGGTGCGGAAGTCAACGCTCATGACGTTCTCTGCCAAATACTTGCGGCTCGCTGGCCTGATCTCATAAAAGGTCTAGGACCTGGAGTCGCAGTACCTGTCCATGTGCCCCATGGGCCGGCCCTTCTCGTGGCGGGGGTGTTTCTTGACCAACCTGTTGCCAACCTTTTTTTGTTTTCCTTACTGTTTGCCTACCAAGTCTTTTGTATCTCTTATCACCATAAAAGTCTCCACATCATCTGCAGCAGACTCTATGTGTCTTGTTTCTTCCTTCCGGTTCTCAGTCTGTTCTTTCATCTATTTTTCAGTTTCCTTTTTCAATGCTTCTTTTTCTGAGACCTATCGAGTGGTGGCCCTAAGGTTCGCTCGCAATCTAAGTGCTGACATGGCGAGAGATGTATGGCTCTGCGTTAGTGAGCGCTACAGCAGTCCTGTCTGGTTTTGAGGTGACAGTATCAGGCAGATGGACGCCCCTGCGAGTTCATATTCCACATTGTCCTTCGTAGGGCCATCCATTGTCCCTTCCCTAGACGGAAGCTCTTAGGGTGACTGTAATTTTCTGCCGTCATGAGGGCTATGCTCTATGAGTTATCAAAATAGTAATTTAAAAGGGACAGAGCGAAAGAGATTCAGATCCGATGAGGAAGTAGAGAGGTGGCTAAGCGAAGGGTATTCAACATACATGGCCAAGCTTCCTTTTGGTGGAGCCAAAGACTCAATGAATCCATCAGACGGATTTCTCCCTTTGCCTTTTCTAAGTGGTTTGAGGAGTTTTCCCACAGGTTTCAAATAAATGATCCGACATTAAGATCAGGTAGTTATTTGTCAATTGGTGCGGACAGAAGCGGCGTCTCGAATTGTTGTTGAAAGAGATTGGATCTCAGCTTATGGCATATCACAGTGAAGGTTTCTATTCATCCTTCTCTCAATTATTCGAAAGGGTGATTAGAATGTGTGATCTAGCGGACTTCGCTGATCAGAAATTCGACTGAGATGAAAAGTCGGGTGTGTGTTAAGTTAATAGAGTCAAAAGCTCTAAAGGAAATAACGTAATTGAAACTAACACGCTAATTCTTGACTTTTACGCTATGTATCTCTCCCTGGAGTTTGTCAAAGTGGGGTTTATGTTCGTGTGAAAGTTTCACCTTTTGTACCATCTCCTTTGAGAAGTTTCAACTGTCAACGCTTTGGGCATTCCAGTCGTGCCTGACGGGGTCAGGAGATTTGCGTGACTGTGGTCGAAGAAGCATGATGGGGCCTTGTACAAATGCTGTATCCTGCGTCAATTGTAAGGGTGATCATCCGCAAATTCCAAAAGTGTCCAGTGTGGGCAAAAGGAATGCGAGATTCCAAAAAATAAAGATGAGAGGGAAAATGTTCCTTTCGGAGCTAGGAGGTTGTGGAGTAGTCAAGGACTCCTTCGTCTGATAATTATGCAAAGAAGGTGGTTAACGATTAGCGCACCGGTCTCGGGTGATAAACTAGGAGCAGTCCAATCACTACTTAGAGAAAGAAATTGACAGAAATGTTGTCATAGTTTTGGATCGGATTACGTGCTTAACGGTCGGGGATGTTTTGTTCGGAAAAGTAAAGGTGTTACATCAGGCAGAGTACATCAGCTTCGGTCCCTGCTTGTGAGGGTGGAGGTGTTTCGGTTGTGCCGGAATGCTTTGGCTCAGAGGTCAGGGGTAAGGGACGGAGGAAACGGAGTTGTCCCCTCGCTCGCCGGCCAATGGCAGCAGTGCGGGACGGGCACGCAGGGAGGAGCGTCCTTTTTCGGACTCCAGACCTCTAAGGAAACTCTCGACAGCCAGGTATTGGCGCAGCAGGGTTTCAGTCCGGTAAGAGCCAATTTTCCAGTATGGTAACAAAACAACTTGAAATTTAACAGGAGCATCGGCTTCTGATCTTGCCTGAAGAACCGTTTTAGTTCTTTGGTGGAAAGCGACAGTTTCTGGAGAGATGGATTGATACATATTCTTTTAACACCTAACATTGGACTACTCGTGGAACTTAAGGGGATTTTAAGCAAATTGTCGAGACTTGAAGCTATTATTGACAGAGTATAGATCTTCGGTCAATTGCTCTTCAGGAAACCCTTTTTAACTCAAGTAAGAAAGCATGAGATTCCTGGTTTCTCCTGCTTACTCAAGCCAGCATCTGCAGACTTTTTAACGGAGAGGGTTTCTCTTTACATTCCTAATTCGGTACTACATACAGAAATTCCACTCAGACGGATCTGGAGGCAGTGGCAGCTCGAATCTCGTTAAACAAGGTTGTTACGATATGTTGTCTGTAATTATCTCCATCTTCTGTGATTTCGAAGCATCAGTGGATGGTTTAATTTATAGTCCCTAGCCCATTTCTTTTATTGGGTGACTAGAATGGTCATCTCCACAGTGGGAAGTAACCGCACAAATTCTCATAGGAAGTTCTTGAAGATTTTATATCGGATTCATGTCTCTGTCTTTTTGAATTCAGGCTCACCGACCTTTTGTTCTCCTTCTGGTTCTTTGCCACATTGGGTTTGTTCCATTTTGTGACCATTCTTATTTATGACTTTTAGAATGGCAGGTTTCATTCGGACCTAAGCGGGATAGTGGATCCCTTTCCGGTTTTTATTTATTTTACGAAGCAAATGCAGGAGTCCCCCGGGAAGAAACAGGAAGCTTCGCTTGCAGAGTGGAGTCTTTATCAGCAACAGATTTTTTTAGTAGACTGCCTATGAATCTGTTGCCAGAGTTATGAATGATCTGTTTTACAGTTCACTAAAGTGATAGTAGCGAGTGCTAGAAGCTATTCCCAAGTCTCGTGATAAACCAAAATGATGTTAAGAACCCTTGGTATGATAAAGAGTGCAAAAACTTTGAAGGGTTAAGAGAAACGGTGCTCAAAGATTTTTTGTAGGTTCCTATGGTGAGGGAACAAAGTTTAAACATCCTGCGTGTAGGGCTAGTGTCGGTATACGCTTTTAAACTAAGAAGAAAGAATCTTGGAAAATTTTTGTTCAAATCGGTCCTTTAAGGTCAATTCAAGGAAAGTTTGAGTAATATAATCCGTACGTTTAAGGGAAAGTCGGCTGCATAGTTTTAAAATGTTTGCAAGTAAATGGATCGATTATTACTGATAAAAAGGAGGTTTGCTAACTTGCTAGCTGCTACTATTCATTCAAATTTCGGTCAGAAGTCATTATTGCAAGATTCCAGGTTCAAAGATCCGCCAGCGTCAAAATCTTGTTCTTCGTGCAGATAGTCTGAGGATAACAACTGCGTTTTTCAGCATGGTGAGTTAAAGGACGCCATTTTGAAAGGCCAACAATCAGCTCTGGACAGATGACATTCTTATCAATTTATTCAACATTTGCCGCTGGGTTTTAAAAGTGTTGATGTCTCTGTTTAATCCTGTTTGGTGTTCAAGGGTTATTTTCCACCTTCTTGGACAGAGCGGTTGTTATCCTATCATAAACAGGAAAGATCCATTCGGGGATCTAACAAACTATCGTTCCTATATATAGCTCTCACTAGTTCTTAATGTAAAAACTATGGAGAGAATGGTATATTATCGATTGTTATGGCAGTTAGAATGTCTGGGGGCCTTAGGATGTTTCCCAGTGGTGGATTCCCGAACAACCGCAGTTACTACTGATCATCTGGTTCGTTATGAGTCTTTCATCAGGAAGCTTGATCAATGGAGAAATGTAGTTTCTATTTTTTTGATTTAGAAAAAGTTATGACACAAATGGAGGCATGGAATCTTCAGGACTTGAAGGCATTTGATATCAAAGGTAATTTTTTTTACAATGTTTATTGCTATTTTTTGGTCTAACAGGCATTCAGGGTTGGACTTCATTCGACCTTTCAGATTTCCTTTTGAGCAGGAGAAGGGTGGTCCCTCAGGGTAGCATCCATCTCCACTTCTGTTCAATCTGAAGATAAATAATATCGTCCTGTCAGTAAAGTCTGGAAATCGATAAGTCATTATTAGTGATGGACTTCTCCTTCTGCCAAGGGGAAACTTTGGTGCAGCTGAGCGTAACTTCCATTGTGTGTTAATCGTATGTTCAGCAGTGGGTTATGAAAAGGATTTAAGTTTTCAGCTACTAAGACAGAGTGTAATCATTTCCATGGGAAAAGATCTCAGGGTCTTAGAACCAGCCTATCAGTCTCAATGGTCAAGTAATTAAGGTTCCAAACAAGTGAAATTTTTGGGGGTTATTTTTGATAATAAGCTTTCTTTTTTGCCTAACATTAAAGTACATTAAACAATCTTGCCAGTAGGTTTGAATTTTTTGAAGGTATTAGTCCACTGATTGGGTGCAGACAAGCGAACTTTGTTGCGATTGTATCGAGCTTTTGGTGATGACCAAGATAGATTATGGGTGTTAGTAGTTTATGGTTCTGCACGAAAGTCTTACCTCAAAGCGCTTGATCAATCCAGCATTCAAGGACTGCGGATTGCTCTGGGAGCACTTCGCACATCTCCAAAAGAAAGTTTGTTATGTGCATCGGGGTGAACCCCCTTGGAGCTAAGGAGGTTGCGTCTTTCCATGAATTACTACCTGAAACTGAGGGCTAATCCAGGTAAACCTGGCTATGATATTGTTATGAACCCCGCCTTTTAGAGCCAAATTTACGTAAAGGCCAAATGAGATTCTCACTGGGTATTCGTATTTTGCCCATTCGGGGCGCTGGCCATGACCTGATGCTTGTTGATGATGGTCCATTACAGATGATATTTACCTCCTTGGAAAGTCGCCCAATCAGAGATTAATTTTATATTTAACTCAATATCGAAAGGAGGTCACCTCGAGTGTTGCATATAAAACAATCTTTATCTTGGGCAATGTGAACTTTATAAAGAATTTATTCATGAATTTTTTACTGATGGTTCTAAGAAAGGTGGAGAGTGGCAGGCAGCAGCCAAACTGTGGGTGATAAGATTTTCAGGAGCCTACTTTGTTAAGATTGCGGGATTGGTCATCTGTTTACACTGGCTGAACTGAAGGCTTTAAATTGGCCCTCAGTGCAGGTGTCCGATCAGATCAGAATGATTTCCTTATTTATCGGATTCATTGTAGCCATTGTCGGCTTTGTCGACAAGAGAAGTATCAATCCAGTATTTGGGATATTCATGAATTCATACTCGGCTTTGTCTCTTCGGGAAAGCATATGTTTTCTTGTGGGTCCCAGTCACCATGGGAAATCTATGGTAACTCAGGTGTGCGACAAGCAGCCAAACAACTATCGGTTTGCAAGTCATACAGGAGGCCTATGCAGTTTGTTCCTCACTCTGATCTACGTCATAAATCCAGTTTTGTATGTCGTTAACTGTGGCAGAGTGAAATGGTGTAATCAAATTCATAATAAAATTGTTTAAAATTTGCCCAGATTAACAACCTTTCAATAGGTGGTACGTAACTTAAAGAGGAATCGAATTTGTCACGGTTACATATTGGGGCACAGCTAATATCCACACAGTGGATATTCAGAAGGGAAGGACCCCCCATGGTGTGTTGGCGTGTTGACAGCGTGTTCAGTGTTAATCATGTTTGAAGAATGTGATGATTGATGTGTATCAGAGAGAAGTTCTTTTCCAACCAGTATTTATCGGTTCTTTTTCGTGAGATTTCAGTGTATCTTATTTTTTTCTTTTTTGAAAGAGGTAAACTTATATTATAAAATATAGGGTTTTATTTAATGTATACAGGTGTCGAAGAGTTGAAAAGATAATTGTCTTTTGTCCTCATTAATTTAAGTGATGTGTTAATACGAGTTTGAGTATATTGTTCAAGAGATGAGATATGATAGCTGAGGTCCTGAAATTTGGCTCCTAGTAGTCCGCTGGACCCTATAAACACTAACTAATAATTTAATAACTGTCATGCCCTCTTCTCCAGCCCTGCATGCTTTTTATGGGCACGCTGCTTGCGTTGGATGGCTCGACGGATGAGGTGTTGATCAGGGGTTGGTGTGTCTTGCAGCAGAGGTCTAGGTTGGAACACGTTTCTCCGCGTCTTGAAAAGTTTCCTTAATGTACCCACATTTGCTCTACGTGTTTGGTGCTGAGGGATCAGGGGTACTGTAGGCGTTGGCAAATTCTTGCACCACTCTTGACGCCTTCCCTTCAACGTTCGGCTTTCTTCCACAGACGATCTTCGACGAGGTGATCTGGGTCGATGTGGGGCAAGGGTCGTGTCGTAAGAGGACGATGTCGTGGTCATATTGCCAATGAGGGTAGGGGTTTGCATCGGACTTTGAAGGAGGGGTGGGAGGTCAGTATAATGTCTAGTGTGTCCTTGTCTTTTCTGCGTGGGAGACATCACATTCTGCTCAGGTCGTAATCAGCGACAATGTCATGGTGTGTCTGAATTTAACTCTTGATGGGTACCGTTAGTTGTTAGCAGTTGTGAGTGTCTGCCAGTCGATGTCTGGGGAAATTGAATCACAAGCTCGGTGAGGACATTACGCCTGCCTTCGTTTTAGTTTGTCCATTTGCCTTTGTGTCATCCATGTATGTCTGATCAGTCACCTAGGTATATGTCTAGAAGAAGGATTTAACATTTCAAAAATTCACGAATGAAAAAAAAACTGTTGGGAGGGAGGCAGTTTGGAGGGGTGGGACGGTGGTGGAGGAGTTAAAGATCTCTTCCAAGGGGATGAGATTTAATAAGAAAAACAGCAACACTGCCAGGACGTTAGCCATTCCCATAACTGAAATGAAAACATAGACATAGTCAGCAAAAGGTTAAAGGGACTGGGTATCTTTATCATGAAGAGGCTGAAAGTGAGTTCTTTTGTTCCTAGTACAGTCAAATAAACAAAAAAAATGAGGGGTATTCGATAGTCTGACCCACATGCAGTAGCAGGTGATGGTTTTAGATATCTGCCAAACCAACAATTCACCGCAGCTATGTACAGGTTTACGGTTGGGATTGGCCTGGGGGATTACAACATTTTCTGGTTGGATTAGGGGTGGGGGGGTTTCATATCCATCTGTGCTCCCGAGCTGAATCTTACTGGAAGTGTTTTTGTCTCATGCTCAGATTGAATTGTGAGAATGTGAATAGCTTCAGATGAGAAAGAAAGGATTTAAATAAAAACATCAGATTTATTTCTTGCATTTTTCCATTGCATAAAAGTCAGTAAGTCATTGGCACGTAAACTGGATAGTGCCTGAAAAACCATAACAAGTTATTCGATACCCGGGCTATCAAATGATGAATGAGAATAGATCTCACATACCAAGTCTGAAGACTAGACTTGAGTTGACAATGTAGAGCCGAAAATGGCTGATTTTGAGTCGATAATATAAGTATTTGTCTTAGTATAACAGGCACATCAATATAAAATCTAGTGCTTTCATATGGCAAATAACTCTGCGTAAATAATAAAACATCCTTTCGTAGTATGGAATTTTTCTTTCCAATGCTGAGCGCTTGTATTACAAAAGAAGCCCCAAATTGGAAGAATCTAAAACAAAACCATCCGTGAACATGTGTGTAGATCGGAATCGTATTTCTATAATCAAGTCTTCGGCAAGGATGTTAGTAACAGCGCATTTCTTTATATTAGATTCTAAGTGTAGATTGCCCACCGGGGTCTGCCGGGGGACTGGGTGGGGTTGTCTTATTTTTAGTCTCAGGGTCACCTCTGAGCCCCTATCGAGGTGGGACTTTGTTTTAAGTGGGCTTTATTTTTCTCTGTTTTTTGTGTTTTTTTCTGCCTACCCATGGTTCTTTAACTGCATTTCCTTTCAAATTCTCCTTATTAATCTG
This sequence comes from Conus ventricosus, assembly GCA_018398815.1. Taxonomy (NCBI): domain Eukaryota; kingdom Metazoa; phylum Mollusca; class Gastropoda; order Neogastropoda; family Conidae; genus Conus; species Conus ventricosus. The sequence continues at coordinate 23,883 of JAFLJL010010277.1, forward strand.
CAGTTTCCTGTTTTGTCTATCTTCTGCCTTTAGGATCTTATATCCTATTCTTTTCTATTTTCACAGTCTTCTGTAGACTTTTCTTTTCTCTGTGCTCTTTGGTCCAACCGTGTGTGACCGTGCGGTGGACCCGTGTCGGGGGGAGAATGTTTGTCCTGGTGGTTGAGAGGGATTCGGAGAGTAGGATCCGGCACCTCAACACGCCACTTGCCCAGGGACTTCCCTAGGACGTGGGGGCGCATGGGGCAATGCTGTCAACGGTCGCCTTCACAGTGTGGGCATGGCATGGGTCAAACCGTGTGGCCACGTTGCTAGCTGAATCAGGAGAGTGGCCTCCTGTCCGTTCCGGCAGTTGGTCATGAGCCAGGTGGAATGGGTGGAGTTCGTGTTCACGCGGTGTATACCTGCACTATAACCCTGGTGTTCCCTTTGCTTTATAGGAGAACACTTAAGGGGGCATCGGTCCTTGTGGGCCATCGATGGCGGCGTGGGGAGTAGGGGAGGTGAAGTTTTTTTTCTATCATTATGACTCTAAAAACAACTTACCCCTAACAAAATGAGACGAAATGATGCTGGACATGGCAGCTTATGGAAGGGAGACTGTGCGTTATAGAGATTCAGATTTCAGTGAAGAGATAAGAGAAGTTGCGAAGAGAAAGGGTAATCCAAAACACATGGCAAGCTTCCTTTTAGTTGGAAGCAAAAGATCGAAAGAATCATTGCTCGGATTTTCCTTTTAGCTGTTTTGCAAGTTGGTTCGAGGGCGTTTCGTCACAGGATTTAATTGAGTAAAGACTCCGATCTGGAAGTTACCTTGTTACTGTGCTACGGAAGCGGCCGTTCACGGTTGCTGCTGTAAAGGATGGTTCTCAAATCATTGCAGATCACAGTTAAGGTTTCATTCACCCTTTTCAAATACTCGAAAGGGGTGGTAATCAGATGTGTTGAGTTGGCTGGAGTTGCTGAATCAGAAATACGGACTGAGATGGAAAGTCAGGGTGTTCTGAGGTCCATAGAGTAAAAATCATTTTAACGGACGTGACTTAAATTGAAACCAACACGCTATTCTTGACTTTTGCTATGCCATCTCCCCCAGAGTTTGTCAAAGGGGGTTATGTCCGAGTTGAAAGTTAGCTTTAGTAACATTTCCTTTGCTGTGTTGTTTCAAGTGACAACGCATTGGGCAATCCAGCCGAAGCTTGTCGGGGTCAGGAGATCAGTCGTTGACTGTGGACAGAAGAGCATGTCAATCTGGAACAAATGCTGTCTACTGTGTCAAATTGTAAGGGATGATCCATTCAGCAAATTCAAAAAAAAAAAAAAAAAAAAAAAAAGCTGTCCAGTGTGGAAAAAAGGAATGCGAGATTCAGAAAAGTAAAGATTGAGAGGAAATGTTCCTTTCTTGAGGCTAGAAGGTTAGTGGAGGTCAGGATCCTTCAGCTGTACTTATGCACAGGAAGGACGTTAACGATTCTGCGAAACGGTCATCGGGTGGTGATGATCTGGGAGACAGCTCCATTCATCGCTCTGGAGAAGAATTTGACTGATTGTGTCATCGGTTTTGGATCGGCTTACCAAACTTGAACAATCAGATTTGGAGGTTATTGTCTCAGAAATGCAATAGTGTTCCGTCAGCAGTGTACAACAGGCTTCAGGGTCCCTTGCTGTGTGAGGAAAGAAGTTTTTCAGTTGTACAAGTGTGTGGATCAGAGGCAGGGGTGAAGGATCGAAGGAAAGAGTGTCCCTCGCTAACAGGCCAATAAAGCAATACGAGACAGGCACTCCAGTGAGGAGCGTCCTTTTCGGACTCCGACCTCTAGGGGAAATCTCGAAGTCAGGTATTTGGTTGCAGAGGGTTATCAGTCCAGTAGAGCAATTCCAAGCATGGCAACAAAAACAACTTAGAAATTTATCCAGGGGAGCATCGGGGCTTCTGATCAGTCTTGGGAAGAACGTTTAGTCTTTGGCTGGGACGTGAAGTTTCAGGAGAAGAGGGTGATAGATATTCTTTTAAGAACACTGAAAGCAAATTGTCGGGGAATGAGTATTATTGACAGAGTTAGATCTTCGGTAAATGCTCTTCGGAAACCCTTCTAACTGCAAGTAAGAAGCCTGAGATTCCTGGTTTCTCATGCATACTCAAGCCAGCTTCTGCCAGACTTTTCAAGGAGGGCGTTTTTTTATATTCTAATTCGTACTACATACAGAAAATCCACTTCAGACGGATCTGGAGGAATTGGGCAGCTCGTATCTCGTTTAAACAAGGACGTTACGAAATGTAGTTTGATTATCTCCATCTTCTGTGAATTTCGACGAGTCAGATGGATGGTTTAATTTCTAGCTCCTCGCCAATTTCTTTTATTGGGTGATCTTGAATGGCCATTCTCCCAGTGGGGAGTAACTGCACCAATTCTCAAGGAAAGTTCTTGAGATTTTATATCGGATCATGATCTCTGTCTTCTGATTCAGGCTCACCGACTTTTGTTCTCCTTTGGTTCTTTGAATCACTTGAGATTTTGTCCATTTGTGACCCTTCCTTATATTTGGACTTAGAATGGAAAGGTTCATGGCGGACCTAAGAGGGAGTGATCACTTTCGATTTTTTATTTATTTTTACGAAGCAAAATGCAGGAGTCCCCTCTGAAACCCATGAAGTTTCGCTATGCAGATAGGAGTCTTTAACAGCAATAGATTTTAAGTAGGACTGCCTATGGAATCTGATGTGGAGTTATGATGATCCTGTTTTGCAGTTCACTAAAGTGATAGTAGAGAGTGCTAAGGAAGCTATTTCCCAAGTCCGTGATAAACCAAATGATGTTAAGACCCTTGGTATGATAACAGAGTGCAAAACTTTGACGGGTAAGAGAAAAGGATGCTCAAAGACTTTTTGCTAGGTTTCCTATGGTGGGAACAAAGTTAAACATCAGGCGTGAGGGCTAAGTGTTCGGTATACTTTTAAACTAAGAAAAAAGAATCTTGGAAAAAAAAAAATTTTTGTTACAAATCTGTCCTTTGAGGTAATTCATGAAAGTCTGGAAACTATCCGTCAAGAATAAGGGAAAGTCGGCTACATCAGTTAAAAAATGTTTGCAAAGGTAAATGGATCGATTATTACTAATTAAAAAGGAGGTTGCTAATTGTTAGCAGTTTACTATCCACAAAATACGTCAGCTGATTCATTATTGCAAAGAATTAAGCGTATCAAAAATCAGCGGATAGTCAAAATCTTGTTCTGAGCGATAGTTCTGAGGATTAACTGCGTTTTCAGCATGGAAGAGTTAAGGAGCATTTTGAAAGCACACCAACTCAGCTCTGGACCAGATGAATTCATTATTCAAAATTTATTAACATTTGCCAGATGAGGGTTTAAATGTGTTGTTGTCTCTGTTTAATTAAGTTTGGTGTTCAGGGTAATTTTTCACCTTCTTGGAGAGAGGCGGTTGTTCTCCTATTCCTAAACAGGCAAAGATCATTTCGGATCCTAACAAACTATGTCCTATAGCTCTCATAGTTGCTCTTATGTAAAACTATGGAGAGAAGGTATATTCTCGATTGTTATGCAGTTAGAAGTCTGGGGGCTTAGATGTTTCACAGTGTGGAATTCGGAACAACCGCAGTAATACTGATCATTGTTCGATATGAGTCTTTTATCAGGAATGCTTAGATTAATGGAGAACAAGTAGTTCTATTCTTTTGATTTAGAAAAAGCTTATGACAACATGGAGGCACGGAATTTCTTCAGGGACTGAAGGATTGATATTCAAAGTATTTACAAATGTTTATTGCTAAATGTTTGTAAACAGGGGGGCGCCCCCCCCCCGCATTTCAGTGTTAGATTCATTCGACCTTTTCGGATCCTTTGGAGCAGGAGTGGATATGTCCTCAAGGTGCATTTCTTTCTCCACTTCTGTTCAATCTGGAAGGGGGGATTAATAACACACGTCAGTCGTAAGTCTGAATTGAAAAATAATTATTTGTTGAGGACTTCTCCATCTCTGCGAAGGGGAAAACTTTGGGCTACAGCTGACGTCAACTTTCAGTTGTGTGTTAATCGTGTTCATCAGTGGGTTATGAAAATGGATTTAGTTTTTTCGTACTAAGACAGAGTGTATTCATTTCATAGGGAAAGATCTCCGGTCTTAGAACCGGCTATCAGTATCTCATGGTCAGTAATTAAAGTTTCCAAACAAGTGAAATTTTTGGGGGTTATTATTGATAATAAGCTTTTCTTTTTGCCTACATAAGTAACATTAAAACATTTGCGTCAGGTTTGAATGTTTTGAAGGATAATAGTCACACTGATTGGGGTGCAGACAAGCGAACTTTGTTGCGATAGTATCGGGCTTTGGTGAGACCAAGCTAGATTATGGGTTGTGTGGTATATGGTCTGCACGAAAGTCTACCTCAAAGTCTTGATAAATTATCATCAAGGAAGCGGATTGCTCTGGGAGCACTGTCGCAATCTCAAAGAGGAGTTTGTAAGGTGAATCTGGAGAATCGCCTCTGGAGCTAAGGAGGTTTGCGTCTTTCATGAATTACTACTGAATGAGGGATAATCCAGAAAACCCTTGCCTATGATTTGTTATGAACAGCCTTTTGAGCAAATATGACTTAAAGCCAAATGAGATTCCTCCACTATGTATTACGTAATTTGCCCACTTCGGGGCAGCTGGGCATTGACCTTGATGCTGTTGAAGACGGTCCATTACAGACTGATTTTCTTCCTATGGAAAGTCGCCAATCATAGATTAATTTATATTTAACTCAATTTCGTAAAGGAGGTTCACTCGAGTGCTGTTTAAAAATTTATCATGGGCAATGAGAAACTTTATAAAGATTTTATCTAAGATTTATACTGATGGTTCTAAAAAGGTTGAGAGGGCTAGAGCTGCCCACAGTGTGTGATAACAATTTTAGGAGCCTTACTTTGTTAAGATTGCTGGATTGGTCATTGTTTATACTGCTGAACTGAAGGCTTAACATCTGGCCATTCAGTTCGGCTATCAAGGTCAGATCAGAATGAGTTCCTTATTGTATCGGTATTAATTGTCGGCAATGTCAGCTTTATCGACAAGAGAAGTGTCACATCAGTTTTGGTTGATATTTTTTTCATGATTTCTACTCAGCTTGTCTCTTGGGATGCATATAGTTTTTTGGTGGGGTCCCCAGCTAATGGAAATCTATGGTAACACAGTGGTGGACAAAGCAGCCAAAACAGCTCTACGGTGCACGTTCTTTCCAGGAGGCCTATGCAGGTTTGTTCTCACTCTGATATTCGTCATAAATCTAGTTTGTATTGTCGTGAACTGTGGCAGCAGAATGAATGGTGTATCAAATTCATAATAAATTGTTTAAAATTGCCCAGATTTTAACCAATCTTTCCCATCGGTGTACATAACCGTCAAGAGGAATCGGTTTTTGTCACGGTTACATATTGGCACAGCTATATAATGCACAGTTGGGGGAAAACTATTCAGGAAGGGAAGACCCCCCCCCCCCCCCATAGGTGTGTTGCGTGTGACAGCTGTTCAGTGATAAACATTTTTTGACGAATGTGTATTGATGTGTATCATAGAGAGTTCTTTTTCCACAGTGATTTATCGGTTCTTTTTCGTGAGATTTCAGTAGATCTTATTTTTTCTTTTTTGAAAGAGGTAAACTTATTTTATAAAATATAGTGTTTTAATAATGTATACAGGTGTCGCCAGAGTTGAACACATAATTGTGTTTTTGTCCTCATAAATTTTTAAACGATGTGTTAATACTAGTGTGGGTATTTGTATCTAGAGACTTTGATATGATAGCTGAGGTCCTGATTTGGCTCCTAGTAGTCCGCTGGACCCTATAAACACTAACTAACTAACTAACAAATTATTGCAAGGAATTCCAGTGTATCAAAAGATCAGCGCAGTCAAAATCTTGTTCCTTCGAGCCAGATAGTTCTGAGGATTACAACTGCGTTTTCAGCATGGATGAGTTAAGGACGCCATTTTGGAAGCCAACAACTCAGCTCCTGGACCAGATGACATTCATTATCAATGTATTCAACATTTGCCAGCTGAGGGTTTAAATGTGTTGTTGTCTCTGTTTAATCATGTTTGGTGTTCAGGGTATTTTCCCCCTTCTTGGAGAGAGGCGGTTGTTATCCCTATTCCTAAACCAGGGAAAGATCATTCGGATCCTAACAACTATCGTCCTATAGCTCTCACTAGTTGCTTATGTAAAACTATGGAGAGAATGGTATATTCTCGATTGTTATGGCAGTTAGAATGTCTGGGGGCCTTAGATGTTTCCCAGTGTGGATTTTGGAACAACCACAGTACTACTGATCACCTGGTTCGATATGAGTCTTTTATCAGGAATGCTTTGATTAATGGAGAACATGTAGTTTCTATTCTTTTTGATTTTAGAAAAAGCTTATGGACACAACATGGAGGCACGGAATTCTTCAGGACTTGAAGGCACTTGATTTCAAAGGTAATTTACCAATGTTTATTGCTAATTGTTTGTCTAACAGGCATTTCAGTGTTAGACCTCATTCGACCTTTTCGGATCCTTTTGAGCAGGAGATGGGTGTCCCTCAGGGTAGCATCCTTTCTCCACTTCTGTTCAATCTGAAGATTAATAACATCGTCCAGTCAGTAAAGTCTGGAATTGATAAGTCATTATTGTTGATGACTTCCCATCTTGCCAAGGGGCCCCATGGGCGGCCTTCTCGTGGTGGGGGTGTTTCTTGACCAACCTGTGCCCACCCTTTTTCTGTCTTTCCTACTGTTCTGCCTACCATGTCTTTCGCTATCTCTTTTCACCCATAAAGTCTCCCACATCATCTGCACCTCTATGTCGTTTTGTGTTTCTTCCTTCCCGGTTCTTCAGTCTGTTCTTTCATCTATATTCCAGTCTTCCTTTTCAAATGCTTCTTTTTCTGAGATCTATCGGAGTGTGCCTAAAGTCACCCGCAATCTAAGGTGCTGACACTGGCGAGAGATGAATGGCTCTGCGTTAATGAGTCACTACAGCAGTCCTGTCTGGTTTGAGGGACGGTATCAGACAATGGACGCCCTGCGAGTTCATCTTCACATGTCCTTCGTAGGGCCATCCATTGTCCCTTCCCTAGCACGGCAGTCTCTAGGGTGACTGTCAAATTCTGCCGTCATGAGCCTAGCCCTATGAGTAATCAAAGCAGTCTTCCAAACGTCAGAGAGAAAGTAGAGATTCAGATTCAGATGAAGAGATAAGAGAAGTGGCAAAGAGAAAGGGTATCCAAAACACATGGCCAAGCTTCCTTTTAGTGGAAGCAAAAGATCCGAAAGAATCCATTGCTCGGATTTCTCGTTTGCTGTTTGCAAGTGGTTTCGAGGGGTTTCATCCACAGGATTCAAAATGTTTAAAAAGACTCAGATCTGGTAGTTATCTTGTTAACTGTGCTACGGAAGCGGCGTCTCGATTGCTGTTGAAAGGGATGGTTCTCAATTATGCAGATCACAGTTAAGGTTTTCCATTCACCCCTTTCTACTATTCGAAAGGGTATCAGATGTGCTGATTGGCTGGAGTTTGCTGAATCAGAAATTCGGACTGAGATGGAAAGTCAGGGTGTTCTGCCAGGTCCATAGAGTTAAAATCTCTAAAGGAAGTGACTAAATTGAAACTAACACGCTATTCTTGACTTTTGCATGCCATCTCCCCCAGAGTTTGTCAAAGTGGGTTATGTCCGAGTGAAAGTTACACCTTTTGTACCACTCCTTTGCGGTGTTTCAAGTGTCAACGCTTTGGGCATTCCAGTCGAGCCTGTCGGGGTCAGGAGATATGTCGTGACTGTGGTCAGAAGAAGCATGATGGGTCTTGTACAAATGCTGTATACTGTGTCAATTGTAAGGGTGATCATTCAGCAAATTCAAAAAGTTGTCCAGTCTGTGAAAAAGGAATGCGAGATTCAGAAAGTAAAGATTGAGAGGAAATGTTCTTTTCTGAGGCTAGAAGGTTAGTGGAGGCCAGGACTCCTTCGGCTACGTATGCACAGAAAGTGGTTAACAATTCTGTGAACCGGTCATCGGGTAGAATCTGGGGAGCAGCCCCATTCACTGCTATAGAGAAAGAATTGACAGAATTGTTGTCATGGGTTTTGGATCGGCTTACCATACTGAGCAATCGTTGAGGTCTTGTCTCAGAAATGCAATAGTGTTCCGTCCAGCAGTGTACAACAGGCTTCAGTCCCTGCTGGTGTGGGAGAAAGAGTGTTTCAGTTGTACAAAAGTGCTGTGGATCAGAGGTCAGAGGGTGATGGATCGGAGGAGAAGAGATGTCCCTCGCTCACAGGCCAATAAAGCAATACGAGACAGGCACGCAGTGAGGAACGTTCAGACTCCAGACCCTCCTAGGGAAATCCGAAGTCAGGTATTTGGTGCAGCAGGTTTCAGTCCAGTAAGAGCAAATTCCAAGCTGGCAACAAACAACTTAGAATTTAATCAGGAGCATCGGCTTCTGATCTTGTCTTGAAGAACCGTTTAGTTCTTTGGTGGACAGTGAAGTTTCTGGACAAGAGGGATGATAGATATTCTTTTAACAACTATTTGGACATACTCCAGTGGAACATAAGGGAGTTAAAGCAAATTGTTGGGACCTTGAGCTATTTTGACAGAGTATAGATCTTCGGTAGTTGTCTTTCAGGAAACCCTTCTAACTGCAAGTAATAAGACATGAGTATTCCTGGTTTTATCGGCTTACTTAAGCCAGCTTTTGACGGCAAGAATTTTCAAGGAAGAGGCGTTTTCTCTTTATATTCATAATTCGATACTACCATACAGAAATTCCACTTCAGACGGATCTGGAGGCAGTGCAGTCGTATCTCGTTAAACAAGGTCGTTACGATATGTTAGTTTGTATCTAATCTCCATCTTCTGTGATTTCGAAGGTCAAGTTGGATGGTTTAATTTCTCAGCTCCCTAGCCCAATTCTTTATTGGGTGACTTGAATGGTCATTCTCCACAGTGGGGAAGTAACTGCACAAATTTCAAGGGAAAGTTCTTGAAGATTTTATATCGGATCATGATTCTCTGCTTTTGAATTCAGGTCACCGACCTTTTGTTCTCCTTCCGGTTCTTTGACTCACTTGGATTTGTCCATTTGTGACCCTTCCTTATTTTTGGACTTAGAATGGCAAGTCCATACGGACCTAAGCGGGAGTGACACTTTCCGATTTTATTTTTTTACGAAGCAAATGCAGGAGTCCCCTTCGGGAAACATGGAAGTTTCGCTCTGCAGATTGGAGCCTTTATCAGCAACAAAGATTTTAAGTAGACTGCTATGAATCTGTTGCGAAGCTATGATGATCCTGTTCTGCAGTTCCAAAGTGATAGTAGGAGAGTGCTAAGTAGCTATTTCCTAAGTCCCGTGATAAACCAAATGATGTTAAGACCCCTTGGTATGATAAAGAGTGCAAACTTTGAAGGGTAAAGAGAAAAGGTGCTCAAAGACTTTTTGCTAGGTTTCCTATGGTGGGAACAAAGTTAAACATCAAGCGTGTAGGGCTAAGTGTCGGTATACTTTTTAAAACTAAGAAGAAAGAATCTTGGAAAACTTTTTGTTCAAATCTGTCTTTAAGGTCAATTCAATGAAAGTCTGGAAAACTAATCCGTAAGATTAAGGGAAAGTCGGCTGCCTCAGTTTATAAATGTTTGCAAGTAAATGGATCGATTATTACATATCAAAGGAGGTTGCTAACATGCTAGCTGTTACTATTCATTCAAAATTCGTCAGTTAAATTATTGCAAGGAATTCCAGCGTATCAAAAGATCAGCGGAGTCAAAATCTTGTTCCTTCGAGCCAGATAGTTCTGAGGATTACAACTGCGTTTCTCAGCATGGATGAGTTAAAGGACGCCATTTTGAAGCCAACACTCAGCTCCTGGACCAGGACATTCATAATCAAATTTATTCAACATTTCCAGCTGAGGGTTTTTTAAATGTGTTGTTGTCTCTGTTTAATCATGTTTGGTGTTCAGGGTATTTTCCACCTTCTGGAGAGAGGCGGTTGGTATCCCTATTCCTAAACCAGGGAAAGATCATTCGGATCCTAACAACTATCGTCCTATAGCTCTCACTAGTTCTTATGTAAAACTATGGATGAGAATGGTATATTTTCGATTGTTTTGGCAGTTAGAATGTCTGGAGCCCTTAGATTTTCCCAGTGTGGATTTCGGAACAACCGCAGTACTACTGATCATCTGGTTCGGATTGGGTCTTTTGTCAGGAATGCTTTGATTAATGGAGACAATGTAGTTTCTATTCTCTTTTGATTTAGAAAAAGCTTATGACACATGGATGGCATGGAATTCTTCAGGACTTAAGGCACTTGATTTCAAAGGTAATTTACCATGTTTATTGCTATATTTTTGTTACAGGTTTAGACTTCATTCGTCCTTTTCAGATTCTTTTTGAGCAGGAGATGGGTGTCCCTCAGGGTAGCATCTTATCTCACTTTCTGTTCAATCTGAAGATTAATAACATCGTTCAGTCAGTAAAGTTGGAATTGATAAGTCATTATTTGTGATGACTTCTCATCTCTGCGAAGGGGAAAACTTTGGCTGCAGTGAGCGTCAACTTCAATTGTGTGTTAATCGTGTTCAGCAGTGGGTTTACTGAAATTGGATTTAAGTTTTCAGCTACTAAGACAGAGTGTATCATTTCCATAGGAAAAGATCTCAGTTCTTAGAACCAGCTATCATTCTAATGTCAGGTAATTAAAGTTTCCAAACAAGTGAAATTTTGGGGGGTTAATTTTTGATAATAAGCTTTTTTTTTGCCTCACATTAAGTACATTAAACAATCTTTCCATCAGGTTTGAATGTTTTGAAGGTTATTAGTCACATGATTGGGGTGCAGACAAGCGAACTTTGTTGCGATTGTATTCGGGCTTGGTGAGACAAAGCTGATTATGGGTGTGTGGTATAGGTTCTGCAACGAAAGTCTTACCTCAAAGCTCTTGATCCAATTCATCATCAAGGACTGCGGATTGCTCTGGGAGCACTCGCACATCTCCAAAAGAGAGTTTGTATGTTGAATTGGTGAACCCCTCTGGGTAAGGAGGTTGCGTCTTTCCATGAATTACTACCTGAAACTGAGGGCTAATCCAGAAAACCCTGCCTATGATATTGTCATGAACCCGCCTTTTAGAGCCAAAATGACTTAAAGCCAAATCAGATTCCTCCACTGGGTATTCGTATTTTGCCCCATTCGGGGCAAGCTGGCATTTGACCTTGATGCTGTTGATGACGGTTCCATTACAGACTGATTTACCTCTTGAAAGTCGCAATCCAGAGATTAATTTATATTTAACTCAATTTCGAAAGGCACCTCGAGTGTTGCATATAAACAACTTTATTTGGGGCAATGTGAACTTTAGTCAAAGATTTTATCAAGATTTTTACTGATGTTCTAAAAAAGGTGAGAAGGCTGCAGCTGCCATTGTGTGTGATAACAATTTTCAGGAGCCTACTTTGTTAAGATTGCGGGATTGGTCCTCTGTTTATATGCTGAACCTGAAGGCTTTAAATCTGGCCCTCAGTGCGTGTCCAGATCAATCAGAATGATTTCCTTATTTATATTTCGGATTCATTGTCGGCATTGTCGGCTTTGTCGACAAGAGAAGTGTCACATCCAGTTTTGGTTGATATTCAATGATCTTCATGTCGCGCTCTTGTCTTTCGGGGAAGCATTATGTTTTCTTTGGGTCCCCAGTCACTGGAAATCGTTGGTAACTCAGGTGGAGGACAAAGCAGCCAAAACAAGCTTCGGTTGCAAGTCTTCCAGGAAGGCCTTACAGTGTGTTCTCACTCTGATTTACGTCATAAATCAGTTTGTATTGTGTGAATGGGCAAGAGTGATATGGTGGTAATCAAATTCATAATAATTGTTTAATATTTGCCAGATTTAACCATCCTTTCATCGGTGGTGTAGTATTCCGTTAAGAGGAATTCGGTTTTTGTCACGGTTAATTGGCACAGTATATAACTAGTGGGAATATTCAGAAGGGGAAGACCCCATGGTGTGTTGCGTGATGACAGCTTGTTCAGTGATTAATCTTTTTTGACAGAATGTGGTATTTGATATGTGTATCAGAGAGGACGTTTTTTTCCACCAGTGATTTATCGGATTCTTTTTCTGAGATAACTAGTAGATCTTATTTTTTACTTTTTGAAAGAGGTAAACTTATTTATAAAATAGGGATTTTAATAATGTATACAGTGTTGAAAGGAGTTGAAAAGATAATTGTGCTTTTCGTCCTCATAAATTTAAGCGATGTGATTAATACTTAGTGTGGGTATTTGTATCAAGAGACTCAGATTAATTTCAATAGCTGAGGCCTGATTTGCTCCTATTAGAGTCGCTGGACCCTATAAAACTAACTACTGCCAGGGGAAAACTTGGCGCGTGAACGTCAACTCAGTGTGGTGTTAAGCTCGTGTTCAGCAGTGGGTTACTGAAAATGGGACTTAAGTTTTTCAGTAATTAAGACAGAGTGTATTCATTGCAAGTAAAAGATAATCAGGTTTGAACCAGTATCAGTCCAATGGTCAGGTAATTAAAGTTTTCCAAACAAGGAAATTTTTGGAGGGTATTTTTGATACATAAGCTTTCATTTTTTGCTTCACATTAAGTGCATTAAACAATCTTTGCCAGTCAGGTTTGAAGTTATGAAGGTTTTAGTCACAACTGAATTGGGGTCAGACAAAGCGATACTATTGTTGCGATTGTATCGGGCTTTGGTGGACCAAAGCTAGATTATGTGTGTGTGGTATATGGTTCTGCACGAAAGTTTACCTCAAAGCTCTTGATCCAATTCATCATCAAGGACTGCGGATTGCTCTTGGAGCACTTCGGACATCTCCAAAAGAGAGTTTGTATGTTGAATCTGGTTGAACCCCTCTGGAGTAAGGGGTGTGTCTTTCCATGAATTACTACCTGAAACTGAGGGCTAATCCAGAAAAACCCTGCTATGATATTGTCTGAAACCCGCCTTTTAGAGCAAATATGACTTAAAGCAAATCAGATTCCTCCACTGGGTATTTGTTTTTGCCCACTTCGGGGCAGCTGGCATTGACCTTGATGCTGTTGATGACGGTCCTTACAGACTGATTTACTCCTGGAAAGTCGCCAAACCAGAGATTTAATTTATATTTATCTCTATTTCGAAAGGAGGTCACCTCGAGTGATGCATATAAACAACTTTATTGGCAATGTGAACTTTTAAAGATTGTATCAAGATCTTTACTGATGGTTCTAAAAAAGGTGAGAGGATTGCAGCTGCCATTGTGTGTGATAACAATTTTCAGGAGCCTACTTTGTTAAGATTGCTGGGTTGGTCGTCTGTTTATACTGCTGAACTGAGGCTTTAAATCTGGCCCTCAGTGCGGTGTCCAGGTCAGATCAGAATGATTTCCTTATTTTATCGGATTCATTGTCGGCATTGTCGGCTTTATCGACAAAAGAAGTGTCACATCAGTTTGGGCTGATATTCATGATCTTCATACTCAGCTTGTCTCTTCGGGAAAGCATATAGTTTTCTTGTGGGTCCCAGCCACATGGGAATCTATGGTAACTCAGTGGTGGACAAAGCAGCCAACAAGCTCTCGGTGCAAGTCTTTCCAGGAGGCCTATGCAGTGTGTTCCTCACTCTGATCTACGTCATAAATCTAGTTTGTATTGTCGTGAACTGTGGCAGAGTGAATGGTGTAATCAAATTCATAATAAATTGTTTAAAATTTGCCCAGATTTAACCAATCCTTTCCATCGGTGGTACGTAACCGTAAAGAGGAATCGGTTTTGTCACGGTTACATATTGGGCACAGCTATATAACGCACAGTTGGATATTCAGAAGGGAAGACCCACATGGTGTGTTGCGTGTGACAGCTTGTTCAGTGTTAATCATTTTTTGACAGAATGTGCTGATTTGATGTGTATCAGAGGAGAAGTTCTTTTCCACCAGTGATTTATCGGTTCTTTTTCGTGAGATTTCAGTAGATCTTATTTTTTCTTTTTTGAAAGAGGTAAACTTATTTATAAAATATAGTGTGTTAATAATGTATACAGGTGTCGTCGGAGTTGAACACATATTGTGCTTTTGTCCTCATAAATTGTAAGCGATGTGTTAAATACTAGTGTGGGTATTTGTATCAAGAGACTCAGATATGATAGCTGAGGTCCTGATTTGGCTCCTAGTAGTCCGCTGGACCCTTTAACACTAACTAACTAACTAACTTCCTAAGTGTAGATGATTTCAGCTGCTCTGACAACCACGAAGGGTATGAACAACATGGAACAGCGGCAATACCATCAAGAGACAGGTCACAATTCTAATCACCAAGGGACATGTACACCGCTTTGTTACGGATCTCTCTTGAAATATACGTACTTCCACCAGTTCAGTCATTACTGAAGTTGGGATGATTCTAGCTCTCACTGTAAAATTACAGTCGCAACTTAGCCTGTGTTCATTTTAGGGTAACACACCAGCCTCCTTGTACGTCAAATCAACTGAAGCCCATTGAGGAAGCCCTAATGCAATTTTAAAGGCTATTGAGTCAATGCTGGTTAGCTTGTGTAAATCTGTCTTTCCAGCTGTAAAACACTTCTTGGCATACGACAGAATTGACGAACTAGCCCTGAGGTGACATAGACGAGATTAGATCTCCGTTAATCAGAGGTATAGCGGAAAGAACACGTAATAATTCAATTTTTCCTAGCCTTTCCTACAAGGTATTAATACGTTTACTCTAAAAAGGTTTATAGTGGAAGATTACACCAAGAAACTTAACTTGTTTGCTTGGGTATATCACATTATTATAAACTCCTATAGAGACACTTTCTCTGCCTTCAAACACAACTGTTTTCTTTGTAAAGACAATTAAAACTGTTTTGTGAGCAGATGAACTAAACCCATTTGATTTCATGTAATGAAAAATATTGTCAACTTTTCCTGAACTGTTCATGATTTTCTTTCTTTTGGTTTGTGTTTGGAAAAGTTGCAGTTTACATTTGTCCACAGAGCAACACCATCTGCATACAGAGCTAATGTGGCACCTTTTGTATTAGCCTGTTAAATATCGTAAAACATTATCAAGAAAAGGTTGGAGCGATTAACTTCCTTGGGGAATACCCTTATTAATAGTCCTAGAAGTTGATAAAGCCCCATGTACAATGACTTGGAGAGTTCTGACTAATACGAAAGCTGTTAGAAACTGAAAAAAAACGACACCGTCTTCCTACTTCATATGCTTTGTACAACAATTTAGAATGCCATACTGAATTGTAGGCTCTATGAACATCAAAAAACGTTGCAAGGGTCGAATGACGCTTGGTTTATAGCTTTTTTCACATTTGAGGATAAGTGGGACAATGGGGTCTGTGACTCCTTTACCTTTCCTAAAACCAGCCTGAAATAAAGGCAAGACTCCATTTGTTTTCAAAGAAATGTTCTGGTCTGTTTTTTCCTGATTCTTTCAAAAGGTTTTCCAATGTGAGGTGTTAAAGAAATAGGCCCGGAAATAGAGGGAAGAGTTTTAGATTTCCATGTTCAAGGTTTGGGGATGATAGTAGTTTTGTCCAATCGTGGGGAGCATTCAGAAATTCCAGCATATCAAAAAGAACTTCACAACTTTGATAACGACTCAGTAAAATGCTTAATCATGTTTAAGGAAATATGATCTGAACCAGTGGATATCTTACCTGGTTTTATACGCGTAATGCGAATAGAGTTTATGCATGGTTAAATTTGTGTTTAGATATAAAGTGTTACTTTTTATGTTAAATTGCTCAATGTTTGGGTATTTATCCCCAAATGCCTTTCTACGAATTTGTTCGACTGAGATAAACATTCAGTCTGACTCATTGAAGCGAAAGTTTCTGCTAGTGATTAAGTCTTTTCTTTGTTAGTTCTATAAATTTTATCGTTAACATGCAGAGCAGGCTGAGGGAGATGGAATGTACCCTTGATTTAAAAAAAAATTCTTTCCATAATTTAGAAACGTAATGTGGATGTTTAGAACAAGTCCCTGACAAATTACCATAAGAGCTACTGCTTTGTTACTGTAGTTATTAGCAATTTGTAATTTACTGTGGAGTTCGTTTATTACTTGGGGTGGCTGTGAATGACGACTGTTCATCCAGTTTTGAAATGCTGCTGTTTTCATTTTTACAACAATTCACATGAAGAGTTCCACCAAGGAGGCTCTCTTTGGATGATCTTTAAACTTAATCTTTGGAATGGCACAATCTGCTGCTCTCAGTATGAGATTTCGTAATTCTGCATAATTGTTTCCAAGATCTTCTACAGATTCTATGTTTTGATTATAATTGAGATTAAGAGAACCAGTAACTAGAGTTTTGGCAAAAAGGTCCCAGTTAGCTTATCTTCAAGTATTTTTGTATACCGGGGGACGCTCAGTTTCTCTGGACTCACTAAGATCTGGAAGATGGTCACTACCAATGGTAATTGAATGACTTTCCACGTCCCCAGTGGAAATATACCCGCAGAAACAAAGGACACATCAATTGATGAATTTTTCTGATAAGAACGATCAGAAATTCAGGTGATAGAACCGTCTTTCGTATCGTTAATTAGCATGAACTGTAGTGTTAGCGAGATATTTATTATTGCTTGTGATATTTTTAGAATTTTCGGACCATGAGCATGATGGGAATTAAATCACCTAGACTAAACCACTCTTGGCTGAATCTAAGTCAAATAACCAGTCGCTTCCTTCTTGGACACACCATCGGTAAAAAACAGTTTCACAAATTGTAAAATTTGGCCCCTTTATATTCACTGCAATACAATAGAATATAAGCGTTTGTCAATCGAGAAATAAGGGGTTTTTAACACGTTGGTACATTTATACACGATACATATGGCACTTTTGTTTTAGCATTCTTCTTCACTGCAACAGTCACTGGAGGAAAATAAATCCTGCCAGTTTTGGTAAATCATTTTTATAACAATTCAAAAACTGCAGCGCAAGGACATCAAAACATGGTCTTGCAAAAATTGAATATGGTAGTCAATGTTTCACTAGCTTCTGCAGTTCCATTGTAAAAACCAAGACAATCTATGACTTGACTGAGATGTTGTCTTTTAAATGGTTGCCCCCATTACAAGAAAAAGTAAGAATAATAACAAACAAAACAGGGAATTTTTTTTAAAGAAAAAAAAGAAAGAACTTTCGTTTTGCAAAAGTTCATAACACACTGGCGTGACAGTTTGAAACAGTTATTTTGAATTTCCAAAATGGAAGGTATAAGCGACCCATCACATTGTTCATAGCGCTGATGAATTTAACTGAAAGGGATTCCGTGAACACAACAATACTACTAAGATCAAAATTTGAAAAAGATGGACAGCCAAGCGATGAAACTTTTGGGGACTCTGTTACCTTACATTTTTTTTCTTAGGAGTATTAACAGGGGGTGACAATTCCAGCCTACGTTCACAAGTTTCTGCCTTGACACTATCTTTTTCCAAGTCGGGAGAACAGTTTTTTGAGACAGTTACTGGGGAACAAACCGCCTTTTTTCGTGACCAGCGATTTACTTTTGTTCCCAGCTACAACTAAGGAATATGACATAGGAACAGTATGGTTACTTGGACTAGAATCAAGTATTGCAGACTGGTAACCACACTGTTCAAGATTTGCTTGTCCTTCTAGCTGGGCTCATTCAAGAGAAATTGCTTCTAAGAAAGACATATGATTAGATGATTTTAAAGAGCCCGCCATGTCCCTTCAAACAGACGTGTGGTAGATGTGGTCTATCTCGCCATGACAGTAACAAATGTGTGAATTGTTCAGGAAATTGCTCTGCTTCTGCTTCTTACACACACACACACACACACACACACCACCACACACACACACACACACACACACACACACACACACCAAAACACGTTGAGGTTCGTCCTTCGTCCTTTTGATTTCGAAGATGACCATGACTTCAATCTCAGATGGAAGATCGCTGAGTGTGGGTCCGCAGGTGGCTTGTGAGGCCAATCTGGGCCCGGATGGAACGCCCACATGTGGGACGCATGTGGGTGGGTGCTACAGTGGAGGTGGAGGTAGCCCTGGCCTTGCACGCGGCTTGCTTTCTCTCAGCTTCTGCTGTGCGTCTCTTCTCTGATGTACATGCATCCTTTGTGATGCTGCTTCGCCAGGCTGGGGGGTCCAGGACAAGTGACTCCCAGGTGTTGGGGTTGATGTTCAGGCCTTTGAGGGACACTTTGAGGCAGTCCTTGAAACGTTTCTTCTGCCCTCCAACTTTGCGCTTGCCCTGACTCAGTTCGTGCAGCAGTTGTTTCGGCAGTCGACTAACTGGCATTCTGACGATGTGGCCAGCCCATCTGGCTCGGGATTCCTGACGGAGAGTGTAGATACTGGGATGCTGTCCCTTTCCAAGACCTTAGTGTCTGGGACTTTGTCCTGCCACTTGACTCGTCTCCATCATCCAGTACTTTCACCATCATGCCGTCGTGGGAACTGTCGGACGATCGTAATGAACCTGCGGGGACAGCCAAATTTCCCCATGATCTTCCACAAGCCATCTCTGCTGACCGTATCGAAGACCTTGGTCAGATCGACGAAGGTCACGAACAGATCTCTCTGCTGCTCTTGCCATTTTTCCTGGAGCTGTCGTGCAGCAAATATCCTGTCTGCAGTTCCTCATTATGCACGAAAGCCACACTGGCTTTCTGGGGGGAGACCCTGCTCAAGGTGTAGTAGAAGGCGGTTGAGCAGGACACGAGCCATGATCTTCCCAGCTATGGACAAGACAGAGATGCCTCGGTGATTGTTGCATAACTGGCGGTTGCCTTTTCTCTTGTAGATATGGAGAATGTTGGCATCTTTCAACTGTTGTAGGACCCTCTCTTCATTCCACATGGACTGGAAGAGCTGCGTCAGCTTCTGTGACAAGGCTGGGCCTCCTGATTTGTACACTTCGGCGGGGATTGCATCAGATCCTGGCGCTTTGCCACAGGAAAGTTGTTTGATTGCCTTTCTGACTTCTTCTTCTGCGTGTGTGTGTGTGTATGTGTGTGGAGGTGGGGGGTCAAGGTCTTGCCTGATCTCCACTTGAGGTAGGCGTGCAATAGCCTCGTCGTTGATTGAATCAGTGCGGTTAAGAACCACCTGGTTAAAGTGTTCAGCCCATCTCTCCAGAATCTGCTTCTTTTCTGTCATCAGCTGCGTCCTATCTGCACTGAGATGGGGGGGGGGGGGGGAAGGAGCCAGAGGACTGGGTCAATACACAGCCTACAGAGCATCATAGAAACGCTTGGTGTCATGACTGTCTGCATAGCCCTGGATTTCATCGGCCCTCTTGCTGAGCCAGGCATCCTGCATTTCGCGAAGCCTCTTTGCAGTCTTCTGACCTCGGGGTCTTCACATGGGCAGGATGCAGAGTTTAAAACTTTGACACGATGAGCCGATGATCCGTCCAGCAATTGGCACCACACATGGGCCCTTTGTCACTCTCATGTCTCACACATCTTTCTTCCCGGGGATGACACAATTAATCAGATGCCAATGCTTGGAGCGTGGGTGCATCCATGATGTCTTGTTGCGGGTAGGAGGGGGGAACAGAGTGTTGGTGATGACGAGGTCGTGAGTAGCGCACATCTTAGGAAGCTGGAGGCCATTACTGTTGCAATTGCCTGTACCGTGTCTTCCAGTGACCCCTTCCCAGGTCTGGTGATCGGTCCCCACTCTGGCGTTGAAGTCCCCGAGTACGATTAGCTTCTCAGACGGTGGGACTGCTGCGATGAGAGTGTCTAGTTCTTCGTAGAACTTGTCCTTGATGTCATCTGGGTTGGTCATTGTTGGGGCGTACGCGCTAATTTGTGTTGCACTCTTTTTGTTTCCAAGTGGGAAACTGGAGTGTCATCAGGCGATCGTTTATGCCCTCCGGGAGCTTGACAAGTTTCCGGGTGAGATGGGATCTGATGGCAAATTCCACGCCTGCCTGTCGCCGTTCAATGCTGCTGCGACAAATCCAGAAGAATGTATATCCTCCACCACAATCTGTAAGCTGGCCTTTGTCTGCTAGGCGTGTTTCGCTGAGTGCTGCTATGTCGACGTTGTAGCGAGTACGTTCTTTGGCGACCAGTGCAGTTCTTCGTTCTGGTCTGTCTGCTTGGCGTTGTCTAGCAGAGATCGCACGTTCCATGTGCCGAGGTTGAGCACCTTTGTTTTTGTTTTCTTCGTAGTTCGACCACTGGGAGGGACACCCCGCCAGCCGCAGTTTGCTGGCCAGGGTAAGGTGAAGCAGGCAATGTTTAGGGCACCTTTTCTAGCCGCTTCCTCTTGCTATGGAGGTGAGCAGTGCGGTCCTAACAAGGGCTGCTCAAACACCCAGGGGGCTGCCGAACTCCACTTCTGCTTCGTCCAGTAGAGAGCGACCCATGCCCTGGGTCGCCTGTATGCAGGCTCGTGACTGACAGCTCTCAGTGTGTCCACACCTGCTGCCCTCGTGACTTGCCCATCGCCACATGACTTGAGGATGCGCTGTGGAGTTTAAAGTCATGACTTGCACTTGACTTGGATTATAGTGAGGGAGAGTTGCGCGTCGTCAGCCTCACTCTCTCGCCCCAGTCTATCTGTGTCCAGTAGCAAGACGAAGTCGAGACGGCTGGAGATAGATTGGGGTGCAGTGGATGACCGTGACGTCTTTTGTGTTCTTGACACGCCCTGAGCGCCCCACAACGCGTTGCTGGAAAATCGCCTTTCTGCCCGTTGAACCACAGTGGTTTCTTCCGCGCAGTCCGCCGAATTCAGCTTCTCATACAAGGTAGACAAGCCTAGAGTTGAGGGTCGATGACCCGTCAAGTTACCAGCTATGCCTGCGGTATGCTCGCAAGATGGTGGAGACTGTGGGGGCAGGAACGTCCAGCTTCCCGTACAAGTCCAAAGGACTTGCCCACTGCCCCCATCCATACACGGTGGATCTTACAGACTCATACTTTGTAAAGAAAGAATGTTCATACTTCTCATCCGTACACATCTGATTTCTTGGTTTGTTTTTGCTCGTAATTTGTTTTTGAAACACCGTCACAAACGTATCACAAATGTATCATATCATTTGATTTATAAATATATCTATGTGTGTATATATATATATATATATATATATATATAATACATATATATAATAAATACATATATATATATATATATATATATATTATATATATATATATATATTATATATATAGAATGGTACTGAGGATCAGCGCAATCTTAAAAACAGTGCTCAACCACAGTGGGAGCGACGTTTGTCGTATTAAAAGCAAGTTAAAATCAAGCTGCTAAAACATCTGCAAATTTGTTTCACGCTGTGCCGCACAGCATGAAACAAATTTGTAGATGTTTTTAGCAGCTTGATTTTAACTTGCTTTTAATATAACATATTTTATATATTAATATATATAATATATATATATATATATATATATATATATATTTATATATATCAATTACGGCAGTAAATCAGTTCCATCTTGTTCTCTGCTTACAGTGTGTGTGTGTGTGTGTGTGTGTGTGTGTGTGTGTGTGTGTGTGTGTGTGTGTGTGTTTTGGGGTGTGTTGTGTGTGTGTGCACATAAGTGGAAGGATTAGGATGTAGGAAGGGGTAGGGTCAGGGTAGATGGATGAGGTAATGGGAAAAGAATATCTGCCTGTACAAATGTAGATAAAAATGTTCACTGGTCTGATAATCAATCAACACACACACACACACACACACACACACACACACACAAAACACACACACACACACACACACACCACACACACACACATACATACACACACACATGCGCGCGCGCGCAATACTCAATACGAAAGAAAATTATGACGTGCATAAAAAAAAACCTCACAATACATCACAGCGCACAGCATGATAGCGCAAGTTTAAAACAAGACATATCATATACATTGTTGTTGGCATGTTGTTCTTTCTAACTACCCACAAAATGGCAAGGCAGTTATGTCTCAGACATTCTAGTAGCCTCTGTGCATGGGAATCCGAGGTAGAGATCTTTTTTGGAGGAATCTGACTGATCTTTGAGAGTTAAGCCACCTCGGATATGTTATTGTTCGAATTACGTGCTTTCTAAGTAGTCACAAAATGGAAGGCATCATGTCTCTGACCATTCGGGTACCCTCTGTGCATGGGGCTAGGCCAGATCTTTTGGGACCAATCTCATGATCTTTGGAGTTATTATCACTGTTACCGACTGTATCCAGCATTAGTGATCAGCTTGAAACAATCTCCTTCCAATTAGTGGACTGTTTCATGACTTCTGGCTTTAACTTTTTTTGTTCTTTCTGCCGGCCTCTGACCCTGTTTCCCAGACGCTGCACACACCGTTGTAACTGGCTGTGTCTTCGTCGCCCCAAAGGCACATTCAGCACGTACAGGACCGGATTGATCGCCACGTTGATGGAAAGACAAAGGCTGTCACAGCAGAGCGGATGTCTCCAGGCATGACGTGAGTGTGGGCATCAGCAGCACCAGAACATCCACCAGGAACCAGCCACAGGCGTCAGTCCTGAATGGAAATGGTGCGGCGAGCAGAGTCCAGTGGGTTGATCTTTGATTGTTGACCAGAAACACGATGGGGTTGGCAAGAACAATATGTAGATGTACACCTGACCTCCCACGTCACTCCCATCAGCAGGGTGTTCAGTATGACCACAGCATGTAAACCATGGTTTAGCACCCAGGGTACCGGTCAAGGGGAGAGGGACACCAGACAGTTTGATGTTGTAATGCCAAGAGAACAGGTGTAGAATGGTGGCTTGATAAAGACCCACTCCAACACAGCACGCTGAAATCACCACCTGTCTTTTTGCCACATCCCTGCATGCCCGGCCTGGCCAGTTAAACCCACAATGACCCACAGTCAGCATACTGGATCAAGGCAACACTGGACACAGAACAGGTACAGAAAGCTGCACAGGGAACACAGGGCTGTACCTCCACCACCTGTCTATCCACATATATCTCCAAGGTACCCCTGGTCAGCCACACATACTCCCAGCATATCGTCCCCAAAGCACGTTGGCATGAACAGCTGGATACAAAGACAGTATCATGTTTTTCTTCTCTTGATTTCCCAAATGCAGCAGGAAAAAGAGGTTAAACCCGGGCTGCCAGCAAAGCTACAGCGGCAGAACGGCAGTCACGGCAGTTAGAGCGTGGGATGCCAACAACGGTGACAGGAGGAGAAAGGAAGGAGGGGGAGTGGCAGTGCTGGAGGTGGAAGTCTGCAGGCAAGTTCTGAGGCAACACAGCTGGGCAGGTCTGTGTGCACAGAGTGTAACAGGGGAAGGGGGGTGAGCCAGTTGACGGGGAAAGGTGTGCAGGTCACATCCTGTCACGTCCAGTGTCTGTAGCTGGGGGGTGGGCAGACTGCCTGTCACGTGCTGCACGCCACTGTGTGACAGGTTGAGAACGGTCAGTGAGGAGACTACATGATCACGTGCAGTTTGTGCAGGGTTGGCGTCTCTGACGATCTGTGGCCTTCAAACACCCAGTCATGGGTTACTAGTCAGCAGCAACAACCTTGGATGATTTAAGTCTTTCAACATGTCTGTGGTCATTTGGGGATAAAGTTTTTAACTAACGCTAAAATGACCAAGTTGGGCAATGGAGGAAAGAGAAGTGATGGATCACAACGTTGAAGAGCCAGAAACCACCAACAAAAATGTTCCATAGACATTCCGGCCTCAGTCCATGTCGCTGGCATCCAAATAACGCACGTCAGGAAAACTCTCAGCACTGAACTCTCTGCTGCAGTGAAAAGACAGACCCCGGCACGTGGGAGTTCGTGGGGCACATGTGATTACAGAACGTTCATCATCCTGTTGCTCACAGTGCGGAACCCGTCACACACGTGTTCAGGATGCAGACAGACGTAGGAACCCCGCACCGGGAGAAACCCTGGGCATGTCAACTGCCGGGTGGTTTCTTCCCTAATTTTACCCGGGGAGCATACACTTTTACTGAAAAAGGACGAAAACCGGAAAAATTCGGCACAACTTTGAAAATGAGTATTTTGGACCATAAATGCATTTCCCAAATATTGGCGCGAAACGATTTTAGAACAAAATAGCAGGAAGCTTTAACCGTTTCACGCTTGCGAGGGAAAAGCATACAAGCCCCGGAGGTGAAAAAATTTTAATATGTTCCCCAAAATCTTCACAAGAGGGAAGTAAAAAACTTAGAACTTAGAATAACCAATTTAAGGAACAACCTTTCTCATCGGGGAATTATAAAAAATTCATGCAAATTGTTGGCACCATTGAATGGAGAGGAAAAACTGAATAGAAGAGACACCAGCGGCGCATGAATATTTGGAATTAAATCATCAAAAGAAAGAGTTATAAAAAAAATACTGACCCATGCTATAGGTTGAAACCTCTGGCATTTTTATCTCAAAAGTTAGTGTCAGTTTCAGATTCAGTTTCATCACGGGGATGCCACTACAAGCAGATTTGTCCAAGTTCAAACACACATAAATTTTTAGACGACATTGCGCAGATTGAATGGTGATGGATAGGTGTATAGCAAGCAGAATGAGAGAATTTTAGAGGAGGGTCTCGTGGTTACACTTCGCAGGTTTTTCTGACCTTCGCATTAGCCCGGGGCGCTCGACAGAACTTGGGTACCTACCTAAAATTTTCTGAGCTGTTATTATCATTGTATGTGTGTGTGGTGAGTACACACATGTGTGTAGATGTCTATGGGTGAGCGGGCACGGGCTGTGTGGTGTGTGTGTGGTGTGTGTTGTGTGTGTGTGTGTGTGGTTGTGTTGTGTGTGTGTGTGTGTCCCCCTTCCCCAATCTTCCAAAATTCCCCAAATTTTCCCAAACCCATTTTGTATTCTGGTTTACCCTCAAAAACCCAAATAAATTTCACTACCCTAGTGCCACCTTGAAACGAATTAAAACTGTTGCCCTGTCCTTCCTCAAAAAAGACAAAATAATTTTAAAATATAATCTACTAAACCCGGGGTAAAGTTTTTTAAAGCAGGATTGACTTCTTTTTAAAAATCAATCATAAATGTCTTTACTTACAACCAAAATATCTTTATCCTCGTTTCAATTCCGGGGCGTGTATTTTGGAGATTGACATCCCCGTTTACATCCAGTTGTCCCTAATTTCACGTCGAATTTATCACCCACACCCGCGTCCTCCTGCCATGTCAATAATATGAGTACGACCCAGTGAATCATGTCCTGGCAACGCCATTACAAGGTCGCGGGACCATCTGTTCCCCGGACAAGGCCATTCTTCAGGTCAGGAACAGTCACTTTCTTTACACCTAATTTACTCCCTAAATTTTTCACCGTACGCAGCCAATACCTTGCAGGAGCAGTGGGCCCAGGGAAAAAAGGAGGGAAAAAGGGGCTCAACGGGATTTTCTTTGACAAACAAACAAGAAAGGGCAAACGAACCAAACCAAAGAAATAAACGAACAAAATGCCGAAAAAACCTTATTTTTAACAGCTTGAATTAATACTTATTATTGATATATTCTTTCATATACAAACGCATGTCAAAAGACCAGAACTTTTTGGCAGAATTCCTCAAAAACCAATGCTGCCGTTATGTATGTATGTAAAGCATGTATGCATGTATGTATGTATGTATGTATGTATGTAAAGTATGTAAAGTATATTTCTATGTATGCATGCATGGAGAGAAGGGGAGAAGGACGAGAGGAGTGCGTGCGCGTGTGTGTGGTGGGGTGTGTGTGTGTGTTGTGTGTGTGTGTGTGTGTGAGTGTGTGTGTGTGTGTGTGTGTGTGCCCTGCGCGTGTGTGTGAGAAGAGAGAGAGGAGAGAGAAGAGTGTGTGTCTGTGTCTGTGTCTGTGTGTGTGCGCGTGTGTGTGTGTGGGGTTGTGTGTGTGTGTGTGTGTGTGTGTGGGGTATTTTGGGGTGTGTGTGTGTGGGGTGTGTGTGTGTGGTGTGGTGTGTGTGGTGTGGTCTGAGAGAGAGAAAGTGTGTATGTGTGGGGTGTTTGTGTGTGTGTTTGTCTCTGAGAGAGAGAGAAAGTGAGTGTGTAAATGTGTTTTGTCTGGGAGAGAGAGAGAGAGAGAGAGAAAAGAGGGGAGAAGAGGAGAGAGAGAGAGCGAGAGAGAGAGAGAGAGAGAGAGAGAGAGAGAGAGAGAAGGGGAGAGAGAGAGAGAGAGAATACAAACGAACGAATTTTATTTTAGAGGCTAGTGGACTAAGTATAAATATTTGTTTACATCCAGCCTGTGAGCAAGAAAATAATATCGTCCTGTCAGTAAATCTGGAATCGATAAGTCATTATTTGTTGATGACTTCTCCATCTCTGCCCAAGGGAAAACTTTGGCTGCAGCTGAGCGTCAACTTCAATTGTGTGTTAATCGGTTCAGCATGGGTTACTGAAAATGGATTTAAGTTTTCAGCTACTAAGACAGAGTGTATTCATTTCCATAGGAAAAGAAACTCAGGTCTTAGAACCAGCTATCAGTCTCAATGGTCCCGGTAATTAAAGTTTCCAAACAAAAGTGAAAAAATTTTTTTGGGGTTATTTTTTT
>JAFLJL010010290.1:0-7500 GCA_018398815.1 Conus ventricosus
GTTTTATGAGGGCAAATAGCTGAGGTAGTTCTAAGAAGTGGATTAAACGAACGTCTGAGAAGATACAGGACACAGAGGTCTCTGAGGAACGTGAATGGGGCGGGGGGGGGGGGGGGGGGGATCATTTGAAGATCTTCTTCTTCTTCTTCTTCTTCTTTTTCTTCTTCGTCTTCACCTTCTTCTTCTCCGTTTTCTCTTCTCCCCCTCCTTTTTCTTCTCCTTCTCCTTCTCATCCTCCTCCCCTGCCCTCCCTCCTCCCTCCCCCCCCTCCTCCTGCTTTTTCTCCTTCTCTTCTTCTTTTTTCTTCTTCTTTTTCTTTTTCGTCTTCTCTTCATATTCTCAGGAGACAGTTAACCCCAAAGAGCAGTGCGAAGGCTTGCTGTAACGATCTGACCTTTGAGAATTCATAGACAAAAAAGCTGGAACAGTCCCGCTTCCAACTTTTATGATCTCTGACCTGATTTTTGAAAAGGGTAGTTTTGAAATTGTGTGCAAAAACGATTTAAAGGGGCCTGACGATTTCCCCCCCGGGGCCCTTTCCTCATAGTCTTTTTCCCCCGATTCTCATTTTGGGGTTTTAAAGTCGTCGAAATCATTTTGTTGGGGGCTGGAACTTTTTTAAAACCCCCTCCCCCCCCACCCTCTTCTCTCTGTTCACTTTTTTCCCCTCTCTCTCCTCTCTCCCTAAATCTCTCCTCCCCCTCTCTCTCTCTTCTCCCCCTTTCCCCCCCCGTCTCCCTCCCCTCCTCTCTCTTCCCCGCTCTCTCTCTCTGCGCTCTTTCCCGTCCGCCCTCCGTCCTCCGTCCTCTGTCCCTCTCTCTCTCTCTCTCTCTCTTTTCTCTCTCTCTCTCCTCTCTCTCTCTCTCTCTCGCTTTTTCCTCCGTCTGCTGTCTGTCCCCAGTCTGTCCTCTCTCTTCTCTCTCTTCCCCCCTCTCTCTCCTCTCTTTTCCTCTCTCTCTCTCCCCCCCCCTCCCTCCCTCCCTCTCTCCTCTCTCTCTCACTGTCCGCCTCCTTTTTTCCCCCCCTTTTGTCGCTTGCTCCCCCTCGTGGGTCGCCCCCCCTACCCAAATTTCCATTTCCAAAAGAAAAAACAAAAAGGGGCTGTGTTAAAATTAAATTTTTGTACTTGCTTTCGGAAGTAATGGACGAAGGAGAAAAGAGAGAGAAGAGAGAGAGAGAGAGAGAGAGGGGAGGGGGGGGAAGACGGCGTGTGTTGTCTAAACTGCCGACCACATGATGGGGTTTTTTTTGGGGAGCTGAGTAGCGCATGCCCCAGCGAAAAACAAGGTCCACTTGCTCTTGTCGAAGCTTTCAGGGCCGCCGCTTCAGTGTGGCACCGCGGCTTTGTGCGGGGCCGGTGTCGTATAAATACGCCTAAAACGGTGCACGACGTTTTTTTTTCCCGAAAATACGCTTTTTAGGGACACTACAATATTCTATGGGCATTTTTCTAAAAAGTTGTCGCGCGACATTTTTTTCCAGAAATTTTATTGTCGCTGCAACAAATTTCACGGGAAATGCTATCGCGCGATACAATTCCACGGCGACAGAATATAACGACCCCGGCCAGATCCGCCCGCCAGTAACATCTCCCCTCCTGTCCTTTGGGAAACCGGAATTCGCCTCTTCTTATCACACCACCACGCTTTGCACGCACGCATGCATACACACACACACACACACACACACACCACCCCACACACACACACACACACACACACACACAAAAAACCCCCACACACACCCACTACGTGCGACCACAGCCACACACACGCGGGCGCGCACAACACAAACACACACACACACCAACACACACACAACACACAACAATTCTCTCTTTTTCCCCCTCCTCTCTCTCTCCCCCTCTCTCCTCTCTCTCTCTCTCTCTTTCCACCACACGTTTTCTCTCTCTTTTTTTTCTTTTGTTTCTCTCTTTTCCTCCTCTCCTCTCTCTCTCGGTTTAAAAACAAATTTTTTAAAATCACAGGTACAACAATTTTTACACAAAAAAGGGCACAAAAAGCAAACGCTTATATTTGGCTCTGAAAAATGACAATACACAACAATTTTACCTGGCGGCTACAGAAAACACAAATATTACATTATTTTTATGAAAACAATTGACATTTTAAAGTTTATAAACGCAGAAAAAACAAAAAGAAACACCCCCGCCCCCCCCCCACCCCTTCCCGAAAGAGAAAAAAAAAAAAAAAAGAAAGAAAGAAAAAAACGGAGATAAATGGAGAGAACATGAAAAACACCCCACAGGCACATAAATTTCCATCATCACAACCTGAAAAAATGGCCCACCCCCAGCAAAATCCCCTTGTCACACCTAAAACCCCCAAAAGGGCAACACATCAAAACCGCTTGCTTGGGAGAGAAAAACCCATAACAGCCTCAAAAATCAATACATTGATTCCATCCGCGATTAGGGTCACCTTTTAAACAATTTTCGAACATTTCTTGGGAGGGAGAGGGAAATAATTTGCGGGGTTTTTCATTAAAACGGGGACAAACAGAAATGTGCGGCGTTTCCCCCCCATTCCACCCACACGTGGGCTTTAAAGTAGATGGCGGTTAAAAATATCATTCCAGACCCCTGATTCCAAGACAAGAGGGGCAATAAATTTTTGGGTTCTTTCTCTCGAAAAGGTAAAAGTCGGGGTAGACAGACATCACCGAAAATGAGTTTAAAACCTTAAAGATGAACTGGTTTTAATATAAATCGGGAGACATTCCATAAAGATGTATTTAAAGGAAATAACGTTTCCCGATATATCTCAGTGTTGCTTTTTGGGAGTTGTACCTCAACGTCTTCTCCTGTATAAGGGATTCCGTCCAAAACAAGACCAGGCAGAAATCAAGTAAATAATCCGGACACAAGCCTTTTTCATTTTATAATAATATATAATTTTATGTCTTTTTCCTCCTTTCCTATGACAAAATCCGATTTTTCATAAAATTTTTGATGACTTTTCCACGAACAGCTCCAATAATTTTTTCTTATAGCTTCAATGTAATTTTTTTCAAAAAATTTTGGTTTGCATTTCGGAGCGTTTCCCACACAACATTGCATAGTCAAAGTAGGAATATGAAGTTTTAACATGTTTTTCAAGGCCTCCTACTAAATCTATTTTAAAATTTTTTTAACGGGAAACAGCATAGTTATTTGCGAACCTTTAATAGTTCACCCCTTTGCAATTATTTTGAATATAAGTCCTAGATTTTTGTTTACTTGCCTTGAAAGACCAAATATAAGGGGTAAAACAGATGATTGCCCCTAAAAATTTAATAATTCTTTTTCCTCTTCACTGAATTTTATTTTCCAGCGCTCCCCCCAAAATTAAATTTTTTTGTAGATCAAATTTGATTATTTCTGTGCGAATAGAGGATCAAAGTGAGAAGGAAAACGGTCATCCGAAAAAATTTTAAACTTTAGATCTTATACCATCTGTAATGCGTTAATGTAAAAAAAATAAAGAGCCCAAAGAACAGCCTTGGGGAACCCGCGGGGATTCTGCCCAAGCGAGGGCCCCTTTGTTTACAACTGCCTGCATTGATTAGAGAGATAATCGGTAAAAACCATGCCAACACCCCCCCTCGTATCCCATTCCCTTTCAAGTTAGGGATGAGCCTCAATGCCAACACGGTCAAAAGTTTTAGAATACGAAGTACACACTTGCGTTGTGACCACTATCAAATGGGAACATAAATCTTAAGATCATAATAACTGATTGACTGTGGAATCCCCGGGGATAAATCCGTTTGGGGAAAGGGTGAAATAATCTTTGACAATAAAAAACAAAAACTTCTTGGGGAAAACACTTTCCAGAACCTTTCCAACGAGCTGCAAAAGACTGGGCGAAGTTTTCAAATTTCCCTTTCGATTTTTTTTATGTAGTGGCTTACAGGGGCTTTTTTCCCAGACTTTGGGGAAATTTTGCTTCAATCATACTTCTTTTAAAAAAATGGATCAAGGGATCCAAAAAACGGAAGAGATCAATCAACAACCTTTTGTGAACCAAATCAGGCCCTATGCTTATTTTTGTTCAGATTAAAGATGACATCCTTAACATTAACTGTCAAAGAAACTCGTAATCCGGGAACTATAAATGGTACATCGGACTTCATCATCATCATTTTCCAAAGTGACTGAGCAAAAAAAAATTTTTATTAAAAACTTTTCGCTTGCCCGTTTTGCAAAGTTACAAGCCATTACAAACAATTGGGGTATTTCGTTCGATCAATACCTTTCTTTTTAAAAAAGTTTTTACCAGATGCACCATTCTTTTTTACCAAAAATTTGGGGAGGAAAACCTTTTTGTCTAATTCAGCAACAAGTCAAGTTGTCTTTGTCTTTCCTGAGCACTAATTCCGAATCGACGAAACCTCACCAATCTTCTGGATCATTGGTATTTTTAGCTAACTGTGTATTTTTTACTTCCCTATTAACATCTTATTTCACATCACCCAGGGACTGCAGGACGTACAGTAAAACTTTAGACGGCATGCATATTTTTTCGCTTTTTCCAAAAATATTTTTGAAAACTTTGGGGCACTTTGATCTATGAACGTTGGATAACGTTGCCCATTGACGTGCCTAACAGGTCACAAAAGCGATCTGCATTTAGCTTTCTATAATTAAGTATGGCCCCTTTAAATGGCGGTTCTTGACCACAGTATTCTAATCAGGCGCAAGAACACTAGTCACGAAAATAGCTGGCAAAACATCGGGGATGTTAAATGTGGGGGATTTGTGAGAACCAGATCCAAACACGTTGCACTCGACTCTGTAATCCTTGGGGGTTCTTTAAAAAATTGAGTGAGCCGTATCGATTAATGTTTCCAAAAAGTACGGTGGGGGTGTCGTAAGGAAATCACTATTGAAGTCACCAAGAATAATAAATTTTAATAAAAGATTTTTTACCTTCAATGCTTTCTTCTATCTGACCCCGAATTCGGGGGAACTTGGAGGCGTAAAATGACCCAAACCCCGTAGACTATTTTGGGGCCAAGTTTTGTCCGACCATACAGCTTAAAGGTATTAATATAGAGATCTGGTCGGGGTTTACAAATTAAGTTATTTTTAACAAAATACAACTCCACCAGTGGGTCATTGGTTTTCACACCCCGGGGTTTAAAAATTTTCATATGTATTGATTTTCTGCCCGAACCCGATAGCCAGTTTTGTCCCGTATAATGTCGAATCTTTATATTCTGCTTCAAAGATATCCTTTTTGTTTCAAAAACTGTTGACATTTTACATGAATTAACGTAAATCATTTGGGTTCGGGTCCCGGTTTAAGTTAACATCACCTGACAACACAGAAGCATTGATGAAGAAAATATGTGGTGTTAAATACGTACACTGTTACCCGAAATTGACTACTGTCAGAGACAAAAACTCTTTCACAAACTGCCAAAGTCTTTACAACAAAAGTGGATACAAAATGAAAAAAAAAAGAATGAAAACATTGTGGGGAAATCCTGCATGAAAATATTAAAACTGTGTAACATTGATATTTTCAAAAAAGACATCTTCTGGACAACAAGATTTTATTAGTAAGGGCCTACCCTAGCACGATACGACCCGTCTAACCATTTCTAAGTCAATGCCTCTGCAGCACGAGAAAAAGAACGGACGGGTTAAACCCAAAATAAACAACCCAAAAAAACTCCCAAATCTCTCGAGTGAAGAAACGAATCGCTTAAAAAGCAAAATAAAGCAAAAAATTCAAACATGTTGATTTAAAAAATGTAAAAGAAAAGGAGAAAAAAAAAAATCCATCAAACACCCACGGCTTCGTGATTGCCAAAATAGGATGCTCGCTACGACGAAAAAGGAAACAAAACCAACGAGCGCCACGTTAGTGCCTCCCGGGGGAAGAAACCAGAGGGCATCAAAACTCCTTACAATTTGTCGGATTCATCTTATCAAACCCCCACACACAAACCAAAAAAAAAAAATAAAAAATTAAAAAAAAAAAAAAATTTTATAAGATGTATAAAAATTTTTCATAAGCACAACAACACGACAAAAGCATACACACCACAACACTGCAAAACAAACAAAAATCACACAAAACAAAAATCATTCCATATACTACACAAACCATCAAGACATAAAACACACATATTATACACACACATACAAAATGATATAACCCCAAAACACATCAAAATACACCAAACAAATTTAAAAAATTTTACAAACATTAACCCTATCCCAAAATAAAATCACCAAGGGGATCACCCAATACATAAAAAACATGATTCACTTTTCATCAATAAAGCACCATTTATTTTAAAATGAAACCCACCAAATTCTCAAAATTTTAAAATCCCCTTTTAGATGTTTCACCTTCTTACATTCGAAAAGGAAAAATTCACGCAGCCAGTATAATTTCAGTTTTCCCCTTTTTAAAAAACCCACCAAACCCAAACAAACACACGCCCCGCCGACGCCCCCGCACGGAACACACACCCACACCCAACACAACACACACACACAACACCCCCACACCCCACGCACAAACGCAACGCACGTACGCACGCGCCCCCCCCCAACACACACACAAACCCACACAACACACACACACAAAACCCAAAACACACACTCACAACCGCCCCCTTTTCCCCCCCCCCCCCCCAAAACCCACCCCCCCACCAAAAGGGCCAAGGGAAAACCAACTCCTTCATTTCGGAACACCCAAACACCACAACACACACCCCCACACAAAACCCACACAACAACACACACACACACCCCACCACGCCCCCCCACCCCCCCCCACCCCCCCCACCCCTCACACCAAAATTTCCCCCAAAACACAGCCAACCCAAAAATTTTGTCAAAACCTACACGCAAAAACAAACACACACACAACCACAAAAACACACACACACAACACACGCAGCACAAAAAACCCACAACACACCACCAAACCCTACCCCATACAGACACACCATCACCCCAAACACACAAAACCCACCACACATATAAAATGCAAAAATTAAACAAAAACACCAATTATATTTTAAAAACTTTCACACAAAAAACAAAATTTCACCAAAAACATCAAATGGCACTTTCCAATACATAAATACCACCTCCCAAAAACAATCCCCATCCAAACAACCCCCACAAAAAAACGAAAAAAAACAAAACACCCCCCATTTTTTATCCACACACCATACAAAATTTCCGTCACAATTTCCCCTTCATTTTCCCAACCCCCAAAACGGTATAAACTTGTCGAAAACAATTATTTTCCTTTTCTACACAATGCAGATTTATTTTTTAAAATAAACCCCCTTCAAATCCGGCCCCCAAAAAACACCTCACACCCCAAAACAAGCCCAAACACCACCCCCCCAAACCCCCACCCCCACACACAACACCAAACCCCCACCAACCCAAACGCACACCACACACTGTTTTTCCCTTCCTTTTCTATTTTTCCTTCCCTCCTTCCTTTTTCCCTCTTTTCCCCCCTC
>JAFLJL010010302.1:0-14555 GCA_018398815.1 Conus ventricosus
CACACTCCCAGACGTTTTCAACAAAAAGGGCTGCAACGAAAGTTTGTGTGCGTGAGCAGAACACGAGACCTGCCGCCTGCAAACCATTAAAAATTAGTTGAGCGTCAGTGTGCGCTTTAACCAATCGACAGATTAACCCATTTTCTGCCCGGACAACACCCTTCAGCTCGTGGGGGCCTTTTTGCTGCGGACGTCGATGATGGGGACAGCGTTAACGAGACTTGCTTCGTTTCCAACCCGGTAAAGAGAAGTCTAGATTTGTTGGAAACAAAAAAAAGGAAACGTGAAATGACAGAAGGAACGGATATTTTTTACGATTGTTTTGTAGACAACTGATAGAGCCACGACGAAGGTCTTTTTATAAACTGAAAAAACATGGCTGAAATTACGCCTTTTTTGCTAAAGGGCCCCAGTTTCTGTGTAAAAGCAAAAACGTAAAACTCTTCGCAACTTGCTTTTGGGCCATTGGGTTTGAAGAACAAAAACTTTTTAAAAAAACAAACCCCAAAAGGTCCTGGGAAAATTTTATTTAAAAACTGAAATTCTGTTTGGAACCTACTTTGTGTAAAAACTGATGGAATTATCATTTTTTTTTTTTTTACATCCAAAATTTCACAAGCTTGGAATTCGACCACCCTTGTATGAGAAAAGAAGGCCCCTTTTAAAAATAAAGCAAAATGACTTTGGGCTTCTGAGTTTGGCAGAGCAATTAAACGCTGCCCCTTCTTGCTGCCACAAAAAAATCAAACGGGGCCCCCAAAAAAATACCCCAAACTGTGTCCGCCAACCCGGGTAAAATCCCTAGAAAGGCCCTCAACAGGGCTAAAAATAATAAAAAGGGAGGTAACCCTGACACCCCCCCCCAAAACCCCACGCACACACACCCAACCCCACCCAACCCCACACACACCCCCACCCCCACCTCCACCACGCACGCCCACTCACTTTTGTCCTACAAAGCATGCTAATCTGGGTCAAAAGGACGGGGGCTGATTGACATTGTTAATAAACCCCCCCCTGCCCACGCACGCACACATAAAAACTTTTCATTTCTTGCACAAAACAAGAGAAACTGATTACTAATTTTTTTAATTGCGTTTATATCGGTTTAAAAAAAAGGGCCCGAAGTAGCTACGAACTTATTAATATACTTTAATTTGGATTGGGAGAGAAAAACCGATAAAGATCATTTTAAAGAACGGGGTGAAGAATTAATTACGATTTTTTTAATCAAAGACATGCGGAAAGTGTAGTGAAGTTTTATAAAATACCAATTTTTGGCCCCAACCGTTTGAAAAAATTATTTGCCTTTTAACTGAAAATTTTGGCCCTGAAGATTTAATCTGCTTTTCACCAAACCCTAAAGGAGTAGCTATTTTAAAAATGAAAGGGGGTTTTTACATTAAAAAAGACTATGAAAAAAACAGTTAAATTTTACAATTATTTTTTTTTTTTTAAATTTAAAAAGGGCTGCCAAACTTAGTGAATCTGATTTAAAGAATTGAATGAACATTTGACGAAGCAAAGAAAGTATTAAACATGATTTGGAATTTGGGTTTGAGAAGTGTAAAAAAAAATAAAAATCATAGTGAACTATTAAAGAACAATCAAACGTGAACTTAGTGGTTCAAAAAAGCTAAAATTTAGCAACTTTATTGAAAGGGAAAACAGTCTTGAAGTGTTCCAAACGCTTTAGGGAAGAAAAAAGCCTGTTTACTTACTTTTATATACTTTTATTTTTTAATTTCGAAAAATTTTTGGTTTTTAAAATGACGACCACAAAAAATTTCGAGGATAGAAACTATAACAGGAAAGAAATATTACAGTGAAAAACCCTTAAGAAATAGTTTTATGGGCGGACAAAATATAAATAACCCTACAAACGATCATGAAAGCGTGGTACATGCTATCTCAAATTCCGAGCCCTCTTAAACGCGAACCGCCAGAAAAGTGTTTGTTGGCCGTTCTGATTTGATTATAAAACGCCTGACGGCGATAAGAGCAGAAAGCTGGGTTCAACTAAACAAAAGAAGTAATCACACACACTTTAACTCAAAACAGGGCGACTACATGCTTACCATTTAATCTGCAAGTGAGGAGGCAAAGTTAAGGGGGTTTCGGCGGCTAAAGGGCATCCTTGAAATAAGATTGAGGAAAACAAGTTTTTAACCTAATGGGCAATTCTACTTCCTCCCAAAAGAGTTAGAGTTAAAAGGGGCTTTTAAACATACAAATTCGACAACATGTGTTTTTTTGGGGTTGTTTTAGCGCATTTACATCCTGTTAAAAACAGAAAACAAGTATCTAATTATGAAGCTACAAAAAAGACGAACTTGATAACTACCTTCCAGAAGTTAAACATAAACTCAGTTTAAAAGCAAAACAAACCAATCACGAAAGCGATACACATGGTCCGAAAAACAATCAGTGCCCAAAGGGCTCCAAAAGCTCCTATTTTGGTGAACCATTGACAAACATGTGACTTGATACTTTTTACAGATAGTACAAAGATCTTTATGTTTTAAACGAACAAAAGCAACAAAGGGTTTTACATCAAAGAATCATGCCAAGAAAATATTGTAGAAGGTGTTAGGAGAATCCTAACTATAGAAAAGCTGCCAAGCAAAACGAAAAAATTGTAAAAGTTTTGTAGACGTGAAACCGAACTCCCCCAACCAAAACCGGGGTCTAAAGTTAGTTTTAAGAATTTACCCAAAATGCAAATGATCCGTACGGGGTTTATGCGACTTTGAATCGCTTTTACCGCATACAAGGCCCAAACAAGAACAAAAAACAACCTTTAAAAACCCACCATCAGACGTTCTTATGCGTTTTTTTTTTGTGGTCAGAGGGTCAACACACGACACCGAGATTTAAAAAGGGGCCCCCAACGCGCATAGATTTTTAGAGCAGAGAAACAATTCGAAATCATTTACCAACCAACAAAACTTTCAGACATTGAGACTCCTGAAGACCAAAAACGTTATGACTCATCACCACGCTGATATGTAACAGAAAATTTAAAAGGTACACGAAAGAACCCGATCCATTACGGAAATTAGAGGGCAGACACAACAATTGTAATTTCACTTAAGGTTGTCCCAAAAAAGGAAGCCCTATCTTCTTCATAATTGCGGGGTTACGATTCCATTCATCATGCAACAATGACTTCTAAAATATAAGAGGGTTGCGCATTGCACCTTCAGAAAAAGTAAAAAAAAAGGACCTTACTATTGACTGTTTTCCTTTTATGACCAGCCCAACATTTTGGGGCAATTTGGATAAGTTAGCGGGATCGTTACAGGATTTTTCCAAATCACAAACAATATTTTTATCCACTTAGTGCGCAAAGGATTTTATCCTTGGACTCGGGGGAAAGGTTTGATGAAAACTCACTTCCTCCAAAAGGTCTTTCTTTTCTAACTTAGGGGAAGGACTAACCGACCGAATAGGAATACGCTCAGAAAGCCGGACAGAATTACCTTTTAAACAAAGGGGGATTATCAAATATTACTTGAGGCTGACGTGTGTTTATGGCAACGCCCCTTTCAAAATTACAAACTACATCATAAAAACAACAGCTTAACCTCACATTAATCCTCCCCCCGCCTTTCTGGGATGCTTTTTTAAAGCACAAACATCCAGATTGACTTAATACGATCTGCCCACACTCCAGAAGATTGAAGACGGTCAAGGGAGAAATTAGCATGGCCTCACACCTACTGCAAAGCCAAAAACAAATTTTTAGAGATTATGACCCACAAAACCATAAAACAATCAATTTAAACTTAGACGCCAACAATCTGAATGGAGGGGCCATGAGTAAAACCGTTTCCACGAGAAACTTTAAAATGAAAAAAGGGGACCCATGACGTTAACACTGTTTAAGTATGTTGTCACAGTTTCCCCCGCCGATAATCCAGCGGGACTAATTTTGGGGGTAGACTAAAATTTCCCCCAAAAAATTAAACGTCCCACAACGATTACCCCCTAGCCATAGAAAGTTTAAAAGTGAGCCTACAACCGCTTAAACTTGTTCCCAACTTCGCCACAACTAAGTATTTGCATTACAGACTGTTCGTTTTACCTAAGCACGGACAAAACTGACAGCGGTTCACCGAATAATTATCGGACCAAGAACCTTTATGAGGCCAACCAAGAAAACACGACTAGAACCCAAGCCACGACCTCGAAAAAGACTTTTTTAACGAGAACAACATGCTTTGGCAAACATGGAAAATCCACAAAAAAAAAAAAAAGTTGAAAATTAGTTACAAAAGAAAACCAAAAAATTAAGTTTGCCTCTAAACCTAACATCAAGACTTTAATTTAACACGCCTGGTTGGCTTAAATGAAAAAAAGGGCTTTATTTGGACAAGCCATTTTACGGCTTTACATTAATTGCAAATTTATTGAGTTTAAAATTTTCGTACACTATTTTAAAAACCGCGTACCCAAAGCAAAGTCCTTTACACAGACACTGACTCTTTTAAATCAGACGTCCCCACAAAACTTCTAAACTTAGAAACGAAGACAAAGAGTTGTGGTGGACAAACACATCGACATCCAAAAAAAAACCCTTTCATCAACTGAAAACACGGAATTGGAAAGATAAGGATAATTTAAATTTGGACAGTTAAAAAAAATTTAGGTTGCGGCAAAGATGTACAGCGTTCCAGCCAGACTTCTTAATGAAGAAGGCAAAGGCATAATAAAGAAGTTTGTAAAAAAAAATTACTCACAAAAACTAAAAAACAGCTCTCTTAAAAAAAAAGTAATCATCACACAAATTTTAATCGCCCAAATCTTCACAAAAACACAACTGCTGTTAAAAGAAATCCAGTCTCAAAAATAACAAAGAACTTACTCCCCCCCCCCCCGAGTTTTTCATATCTGTAGGGCATTGGAAACTTTAAAAAAAAACAAACTGTTTGGCTTAAGAACCTACAAAAACCAACTTGGGAAACCCTAACTAGATTTAAAATTTAAAACCTAACTAAACTTAAAACAAGAAAATTTTTTGTACTTTACGAAATTTTACTTCCCTTTTAACTTAAAAAGTACTTTCAAACTAAGTTAACTTACCTTTTTTTATTTCTTAATTTGTACTTTATCAGTTTTAAAAAAAAATCCATAGAAAATGGTCTACAACAGAGGTTGCGTTTTTTTTTTGCAGAATTTGGGTTCTTCTTTTTACGGGGTTGTGGGTGTTTGTAATTTTGCTGCTAATATGGCGTTAGACATTTGTATGCTAAAACCCCCCCACCAACAACAACGCACAAATACAAATAAACATCTATCGTTTGTTTGTGATTTTTGTTTGTTAAGGGCTTTTTTTTGCGGTGGCATGCGTATTACTATCAAAAAATTTTTGTTTTGCTGATTGGTTGCTTTTTGCGCGTTCCATCACTTTTTACCCCACCCTCAAACTCCCTTTTTAGTTTTAGTAACTTAACCATTTGTGGCACATTCACCTGTGGCACATTCGCTCCTGGGGCTGCCGGGGGGTTTTGTCCTTTGGCGTCTTTTTCCCCGTCGCTTTTTTTTTTTATTGCGATTAAATTTAATTATCAAAATTAATTGTTAAAAGTAATTAACCCCTGAAAAGGGGCATAACATAGTCCCAAATTTGTAATACAGTCACATGCAAGTTTTTTAAAAAGGGATTTGTTTAAACGGGATCGTGAAAAAACATAAATTTTAAAATCTTCTTTAATAACTGGCCCAAAACTTACTACTTACATAAAAACAACACTTCGCCCACTGATCTAACCTTTTTTTGACCCATTTGTGCTTCCCCTAGCTATATTTCCCAACGCTGAAAAAAATTTTTTGTTTTTGTTCAATACTTAGTCAGGCCTAAATTTTTTCTGTTTTTCCACACGCAGCCAAGAGATAATCTTCTTTATGGCAGTTGTCACGGAGCACGTTTTGCCCTCACACTTTAATATTTTGTCACAATCCTTTTTAAAAAAGCAATAAAAAATAATATAAACTTTTAAAACCATGATTTAACGCTGGTTAATTAGCAGGCCTATCGTTGGGTTATAGTTTATTCAACCCTTGCAAAATTTTTGTTGGGAAAAAAAACCCCCAACATGGAAAGATAAAAATTTTCACCAAAAACTATTTGAAAACCTTATTTTTAGTTTTTAACAAAAAAGATATCTGATAAAAAGCACATAGACAGCCTTCGTATTTTGATTATTTAATTATTTTTTTAGTTTAAAAAAAAGATGAGTGAAAAAAAAAATTGTAAAAACGATTTTAAAACCTTCTGCGGATAAGCGGCCTTTTATAGGCAAGCGTCTAGCAAAAAAAAGTTTAAAATGAAACCGGGCCCAACAGGGGGTTAACATTGAGGACGTTTTTTTTTTTTTAAAGGGTTTTAGTTTTTTTAAACACTGAAAAGGGTTGCCTCAAAAGACCTTTTTCACAGGGGGTTATCCCAAAAAATTAGCGCATAAAGTTAAATTCTAAAAAAAAAATTTTAAAAGATGGGGGGAGTAGTTTTTATGGTAGGAGGACTTTTAATGCCTTGGCCCTGGAAACAATTTAAAAGTTTAGAAATTGAGGCCGAAAGAAAGAGAAAAGTCATGACAAGGCAATAAAATTTACTAAGGCAGAGACCTTATGAGAAAAGACGAATTGCCCAACTTAAATAAAAAGTTTGGGAACAGGGGCATGCAGACACACATTTAAAAGACGTTGATGAGGGAATGAAGAATTACTTTAGTACAGGAAAGAAGTTTTTTAACAAAACCACCCCAAACTGTCTGAAATTTAAGACCCAAAGAACAAAAATACGAAAAGGTTTTATTGGGGCTATGGGAAACAATCTTATTCTTGCACAAACAATTAAAACCAAAAATACTCCTCTTAGGACAATACAAGCACAGAATAATTTTTCCGAAAGGGGATGGAAAAGGGAAAAACTCATTGAAAAAAAGAGAAAGCCTAGGTGTCTAACGAGCGAAAACGGCTTTCAAAACAGGAAATTTGGCAAATAAAACGCCGCCCCCAAAAGATAATAAGGCCAAATTTGTTAACCAACCAAAACGCCCACCAATGGACTTGCTGTATCTTCCCCAGACAAAGTTAGAAGAAAAAAGTTTTAAATATGCCTGACGTTTTGCAGGCTCAAGAACAAAGACGCTGAAACCCCTTAACGGAAAAAGCCAACTGCGTGGCTGTTATTACAACAAATATCAGCAGGTCCATTTAAAGTACCTAAATGATGCAGGTTGTGATGAAAAAGAGTTTAAAGGCCTGTAACCAACGTTTTTTTAAAAATCAGTTTACGTTAAGAGAGGAATCTTTGGCAACCATCGACCCAACCCCCGAAAAAAACTTAAGAAATCAGCTGAACCCTTTTACCAACCAAATCACAGAGAAATTATGGACAGAACCAAAAACAGAAAGGGGGTTGGAGATTGCCATCAGTCAAAAGCTCCAGAAGAAGAAGAATTAAAGCAACGGCCTTAAGCCAGTGAACGCAATCAAAAATTAAAAAAAAAAAGCATTACGAAGAAACGCAGGGGGCCAAAAAATCTTGCCGTTTGGCTAAAATAAGAACTGAAAGCCCTGGAAGGGAAAGGTGATTTAGAATTTAAACCACAGACCCATAGGAGCGTAACGAAATGAAGTTGAAAGAATTAAAGAAAACACCCCCCTGTAATTATTTAAGAAGACTCCCTTCAGCGGGGCTACTGCTCAAAAAGCCCGCCCCAAAAGATCCTTTTTTCGTGAAGAGCTGCAAAATTTCCCGCCAAAAAACAGGAGCTAACAAAAAAAAAGAATTTTTTTTTGCTAAAAATTTTTTTTGTTGCCATTTTGGGGGTTTAAAAAAGATCTGTGTTTTTTTTTTCAAGTTCTTTTAATTGCATCAGTGTCTACCTG
Organism: Conus ventricosus; assembly: GCA_018398815.1. Classification (NCBI taxonomy): domain Eukaryota; kingdom Metazoa; phylum Mollusca; class Gastropoda; order Neogastropoda; family Conidae; genus Conus; species Conus ventricosus. The sequence goes on from JAFLJL010010302.1 coordinate 7,900, forward strand.
TCGGAAGTAAACTATTTCTCCACCCTTTTGAAGTTTCAATTTTTTGTCGTCCCCATAATCTCGCCCCAGCCCTAACTCGAAATTTTTCGTCGTAAGTTTTCATCCTGTAAAGAATTTTTTTATTCTAAATCTAAAAACAAAGTTTTCTATCAGTGCTACAATGGCAGTGTGCTTTTTTAATTTTAGGAGTTATTTTTTTAAAACCACTTAAAATCAGACACAGCACCTAAACCCAACCAAACCCCCCTAACAAAAGGTGGGGCTCCAAACCCCCGTACTAAAAAAAGCAACACTAATCCAGCCCTTACCACCCCACCGCCGAGAACCGTAATTACATAAAAAGGTATTTAAAGCTTTTGCATATTTCTTTCTAGTAACTCACGTATGTCGCTTTTTATTTTTTTTGAAGTTCAGTTAAATTTTCTTAACCAAACGTTTTAACCCCCATTTTTTAAAAAAGTTTTTTTTAAAAACTTGACAAACTTTTCTTATAATTCTTTTGGGAGCACTTCATTAACGATAAAACGCAATACAATTTAACAATTTAAAGAAAATAAATCAGATGTTGTTTTGGCTTTTTCAACCATTTAAAAGTAACCCTTTCAGATGATTTAAAAGGGTTTATTTTTCTCCGTTTTAGTAATTTCAATCCGACTTAAGACGGCACCCAAATTTAGGCCCCCCTTTTTTTGACCCTCTGATTAACTTGTTCTGGCAAAACAAATTCACCCCCCTAGGAGTAAAAAAAAAAGCGAAAAATCACGTCATTTTCCTAGGTAGTGACGTAGCGTTGGGGGTAAATTTTAACCGACAGTGCACCCCCCCCCCCTTCACAAGGACTCTTTCCTTAGCATATTTCAAACCCCGCCAACATTTCAATCTTTTTTTTTCTGTTGTGTTCCTGGAAAAGCTAACAAAAAGGGGCCTGCATTTAAGGCTTTTCTAAATTGTTTTTTTTTTTCAAGTATACATTTTGGCCGATTTTTAAAATTTTAAAATTCCCAAACAATTTCAGGGAACAAAGCCCAAACATTCTCTCTTTATGAAATTTGATTTTATGTTTGCCAAAGCGTTTTCCCTAAAATTTTTTAATCTTTTAGGGTAGGATATTTCTGCGTTTTTTGTTTCAATTTTTGTTTGTTGTAAACCCCATCATCTGGTACCAAAATCCAAAAAAATTTTCCGGCCTCCTATAAAAACAAACTGTTGGTCCTAGGTCATTTAGCTCTACTGCATGCATTTAGGAGCTGCTCCGCTTTTGGTTCTGCTGGCCCCCAAGACTTCTTTTAAATATAAAAATAAATTTTTTACAAGCATCAATAATAAACAACTACAAAAACAAAACCCTATTGAACTGGGGATTCAGTCCGTAAGCAACTTAGCGTGCTTGATTTTTCTAAAATGCTTTTTATTTTTTTTAACTCACTTGTCCCTATTTTATAAATTTTTACTTAAAAATTCTTCAAAAATACTTTGCCTTAGTGTAAAATAAACAACGATTTTAAAAATCGACGAAAATCTTTTAAAAAACAGCATGTATTTTTGAGTTAAGAGCCCACAGAAACTAAGGCGGGGGGCCATAAGGCTAGCTTTTTACAAGCTTTCTTTTTTTAAAAAAAAGTCTCGTTCAGCTGAACAGCACAATAATAAACATGTTTTTAATTCCTCAAATAGTCTATATAATGTTCAAACAGTCGCTCAGTTTGTCGCAGGTCACTGAAAAATATTCTCGTCTGTCCAAATAACTCCTTTCTTTTTAAACTTTTTGTGCTTTAAAGGGTTTTCAGAATATAACAATGTACCGAAGAAAACCCGTATATTGTTTGTAACAAAACAATACGAATACAGTTTTTTTCCCACCCTGAAACCCCAAATAAGAGAACAGTGCGGATCTTTTGGGGAGAAACTTCAAGCATCCACTTTTTATTAAATATTTTTTCTGCATTTTAATAACCCGTCTTTTTGTCTGTTTTTTTTCAATGTTTAAAGAGCACACAAACCGTAAAAACATGTATTTTTATTGGGGCGTTTCCGTCTGCTTTTCTTTTGGGAAATTTTTTTTTATACCCTCTTTCCCTATCCTTTTTCCCCCTTCCAAAAAATCGTTGTCAAATGTGGGCTAAAATCCCGCCCCGCCCAATTTGTTATCAAGTAGTCTTTTTGAGTCTTACACAAAAAGTCGAAATTTTTTTACATACGCGTCAAATGCAGGACCCTTGCCTACCCCACGAACAATTTTTTTATTTCATCAAAGGTTTTTTGAGGTAAAGTCCCGCCCGAATACAACTGTCAGACTTGCCCTTATTGCACAATCAAATCTCAATTTTTTGGGTTTTAAAAAAGCTTTTGATTCCTATGAAAAGGAGTTTTTTCTTCAGTAAACAAGAGCAAAATTTCCTTTTAAAAAACTTAGAGACGATTTTAGATGTTGATCCAGAAGGGGTTTTCGCTTGTTTCTATTTTTTGTAATGGGGTGTATAACGTTTTCAAATAAAAAACCGTTTTACTTTTTTAATTGTTAAAATTGTTCTGGGGCCCGTCCCGGGGGAGAACAACACAAACCAAAAAGATTCACTAACCGCGTATTTTTCTTTTAGGACTCAGACAGAACGACAGAACCCTAGGGTTAAAAGTCAGCCAAAGTAAATTTTCTTTTAAAAAGGGGCCGGAAAAAGCAAATCCTTTAACGTCAAAAACTAGAGGGATGGGAGAAAAAAAGGCCCCAAAAAATTCGCACCGCCTCCTTTTTTTCATCTTTGCTCCCCGCTTTTAAACCCGCTTTTGACCGTTTGGGGTTTGTACCCGAAAAACTTTCTTTTCTTTTTTTTTAGGTACCTAGACAGAAAAGGCAAAAATGCTGCCCCTTAGTTCAAAAACATTTTTCCCCCCATTGATACTAAGGTTAACGAAGCCCACCAAATTTGCACAACAACATTAGGGTCTGCCTTTAATCTATTTTTAAAAAATTTTGGCATGCCCCATTAAACATCACACGCCCGACAGGGAACATAACATTTAAAATTTGTCCAGGCTGAACTTTGAGGGGTAATTTTTACTAATTACGCTGCCTTATACCTTTTTCGCCTGGGTTCCCTTCTTTTTCTGTAGGATCGAGGTCACAGCCGTAGTTTTATTTTTTATAAAAAAAAAAAAATAAATAAAAAAAATGGCAGAAGAGAAGATTAGAAGGCCGATCCTTTGAAGGGAAAAGAAGAAGAAGAAAACAAATTGAGGGGCCCTTTATTGCAAGAAGAGCGAAGAGCAGCAGCAGGCCAAAAAAGGGAGGAAAAACAAATCAAAAGCTAGAAGAATTTTAACAAAAAACAAATTGGGGCAGACAACCAGAACGCTTTAAATTTTTAATTTGAGATAGATAAAGATTTTTAAAAAGAAAACCCGTAAAGGGGACCTATGCGGTGTACTAAAAAACCAGACCAACCCAGTTTTTAAGCCCCCCAATCTTTGAAAACCCCGTTCTGACAAAAAGAAATTGAACTTTAAAGGAGATTTTGGGTCTGAGGCGTAAGCGACAAAAACCCAAAGGGAAAGGGTGCCCCACGACTGAAAAAGAAAAACCTCTTTTCAAGATTTGGACCAAGAAAAATGAAGCCCAACAGAAATTTAAACGAGTTTTTTTGAGGAAACAGCAAAAAACATTAGAAACAATTTACGATTCCCCATTGCCTAGCGGGAAACCGGGGGTTAATACGCCAACTCAATAAGGGGGAAATAAAAAAATTTAGCAAAACATGACTGGATAAAAAATAGAAGAAAAAAAAAAAACTGGCTGATGCAGATGAAAAACAATTTTTGGGGGAAGAAGAAAAGGCTAAAACAGCAGAAAATACCGGATTTTGGCTACAAAGGGCGGCCAGGGTTAGAATGCTGCCCAAAAAGAGCGCAGCACACGCAAAAAGCAAATAAGAGAAACAAAAACAAAAACTTTAAGAAAAAACTACGCTAGCTGAAAAATAAAGGGAAATGTTCAGGGGGCAGGGATTTTCAATAGGAGTAATAACGGGTGTTGGGTTTTCATCTCTACACCGTTAAGCTTTTAAAAACCCGGCAGGCACCAACCGGGGGCAGTAGCCCCCTCCACCCTCACCGGGAAAAATTAAATTAGAAAACAATTGCAAACATCTAGCAAACTTATTAAAGAAGTTAGCTGCCAAAGCGCTTGATGCTCTGCCGGGCATAATAGGCAGTGTTGTTATTTTGGGTTTTCTACTATAGGCAAAGTTGCTGGTTATATGGCTGACCATCTGTGGACGTTAGGATGCTAGCTGCGGGATAATGTTTGGGTGAAATAAAGTATGGCTAATCCAGAAAAAATTTAAAAAAAAACAAGGGCTGTCTTTTCGCTAGGGGACTGTCAGTGCGAGCACCATTAACGGGCGGCGTGCTTCTGGCTGTGGGGCGCTTATAACTGATCGCTTTCTTCAAGCTAGGTACTTTTTAAAAATAGAGGGGGGCGGGTCTTGTGTTTAAGCCTTGATATGTGCCCTAAGTATTGGTCGTCTCCAGCTATGACGATTTCATTGTATAATTCTGAAACCCAGCCAATCTGTAGCTAAGGTCAGAGGGAAAGCATGTAAAACCATGACCTACAACAAAGTCAACCTTTGACCTACATGCGCAAGAACGTCTTGAACCTTTGTATGCTGGCAGGCAAATCAACAGCCGAGTAAATAGCATCTTCTAAATTGGCTAGAAATTGTTTTCTAGCACAAAGCCTGTAATTGATCAACTATGCTAGACTTAGTCTGTGCTTGTGCTCCTAATAGACACCAAACGATGTCCTTAATGGAGTCATTTAAATCTTTGCACTCCTGGCATTGTTAGGCCTTTACTTTCATCTAAGATAATGTTGCCCAACATTTGGATTTTTTGTTCTATGGATCCCCAAAAGAACTTGTTTGTTGGTGAAAAGAGGTGTGGCCAGGCCCGTAGTCATAATTATATTCTCTTTTTGTGCACCCACAAATACAGTGTTGCCTAACCCTGATTGCGGCTAACTTTTGTCTAAAATCAGTTGAAGGATTTAATGTTAAATTCGTTGCAGATTCTTTCATATGTATTATATGTCCATTGGGCTTTTAAATGGATTAAACGCGTTGTCGCTTGGAAGGGGGACTTGTAGTTCAGTTTAGATTCGCCTGTACTGGTAATAAAACATGAAAGTTATATACTGCCTACAAAAGATTAGAATGGTTAAATGGTTTGCATATGAAACACCACAGCCAGTAGTTGAGCAGTAAACGCAAAATTTAACTGATTCTGGAAAAACATCATAGGGCGAGATGACCATGCTGAGGCCTCTAACATTATTTATTGGCGGATTTAAATATCTAGTTAGGGGGTTTTACAATCAATTTGGGAAGCCATAGATTCGTCTACTGCAATGGTTAAATTGCTGAAGTCCAAAGATTTGGGGTTATAAAACGCTCCTACATTATAAGTGGCGCTGTCGTTAATTTAAAAGGGTTCCATTTTTAAATCAATTTTTAAAATAGTTATAAAAAAAAAAGTACATCTAAATAACCAAGCAAAACGAGCGTGTGTCTTAACTTATCCAATTGCAATTGGCGGGGGAGTTGTAGGATAGCCCTTAAAGAAATTGGCTTTAAAGTATGTGGTTAACATATCTGAAGGAGCTCAAAATAACTGGATCAATATTTGTAACGAGGGGGGCAATCAAATAACTCATGTGCAAATACCTGATGGTTACTAAAAACTTTTGTTTTTTAAAAGAAGTACTTAGCGAATTTGGCATATTGTTAAAAATTAACGAAGCAAACCTCAGAATTACTATACATTTCCCACTAAAGAAAGAAAGAGTATACTTTCCCTAAAGGACTAGCTAACATCTTAGGCTTCCACAGTAGCATAGACTTTTAGATTTTGTACAAGAGAAGATGTTTATCAATTTGAAAGGTAATAAACCCTTTTGATTTCTCGTGAACCCAATGTTGTATGTTCATTTACAACAGTTAAAAACAGAAGCTAATTTTTTTGATGGCTATCCACTACAGTTCTAAAGGTTTTGCCATCAACTAGGGGAGGGTTTGCGATTATCGATTAATCTCAGTTGGAAAAAACAGGAATTTAAAGAATTAATTAAGGCCAAAAATTCATTAGATTTCAAAATAACTAATCAAGAAGGAAACTGGTTGTTGTTCTGATTTAATTAAGGTGTTAGAAGTAGAAAGCGTGCTGTAAATCATAATTTTTTATATTATAGGAAGAATGTAAATATGTTCATTCCCCGAATCACCCATGTTTTTTTCTCTTGTTTTGTGCAAGAAACTGAAGAAGTTATATATAGTGTGCGTGCGGGCAGGGGGTGGTTAATTAACTAAAGTCAATCACCCCCCTATCCTTTTGACCTAATTACTGCACTGCTTTGTAGGGCAAAACGTGAGTGGGCGTGCGTGCGTGAGGTGGGGGTTGGGGGGGGGTGGGGGTGGAGGGTAGGACGTGCGTGCGTGAGGTGGGGTAGGGACGTGCGTGCGTGGGGTTGGGGTGGGGGGGGGAAGTGTGGGGTTGGGGTGGGGTGTGGTGTGTGTGCATGGGGGGGGGGTGGGGGGTCAGGAGTTACCTCCTTTAGTATTTTTTAGCCCTGTTGAGGGCCTTCTAGCATTTAACCGCGGGGGGTT
>JAFLJL010010305.1:0-10324 GCA_018398815.1 Conus ventricosus
AAAATTCAGCCCCGGCAATCAAATTTCTATTAAAGGGAAGGGGTTTTTTGCGGCTTATCTTAAAGCTAGTAGGAAAAAAATTAATTTTTTTTGTAAATAGAGATAATGGGAATCTGAAAAAAAAAAAATTTACAAGACAGTACTGAGGGGCAGGAAGATATTTTTACAGGAAACCCAGAAATTGGCAAAAAGGTATCCAAAAGTCGTCACATTGTTTGAAAACCCATTTTTCCTGGTAAAATGTAAAAAACCTTGCCTTTTAAGGAAAACAAGAAGAAATGTCCTTAAAAGAACAAACAAAGTTGGGTCTTGGTCTTCTGGGGAAGGCTAAAAAAGCCTCGGGGCGAGTCCACGTCGCACCAAAAACTTTCCCCGCCGAGCGCCAAAGTAGGGGCGCAGAAGTTCCTTTTCTTGAGCTCCTCTTCGTCACTCTTTGCGTGGTTCGTTTCTGGATCACAAAGAAAAACTTCCCTAAGTCTTCTGTTATTTCTTTGTTTCTACGGTGAAGATTTTTAAGAGAGCTTGACTCGTTTCCATGATCGTTGTTTTCAGAAAGAAAAATATGAACAACATTACTTATCATTTATGAAAATGAAGTATGCATAAATCATAAATAAAAATAAAACTGAATCACTAGCTATAAGGAAGGGGAAGGTAAGCTTTCATTGGACCCCACTCGTGACGCACAGTTTAAATAAACAAACAAAAACAAAATTATAATTGTTCTTCAATTTTTTCACTCTAAATGCTTTCAAAACATCTTAGTCAGATCAAGAAACTCCTGTAGTAACATGTCAGCAACCCCTCTCCCTTCCCCGCCCTCCATCCCCCCTTCCTTTGGCGGACCAACAAATGTAAAATAACCAATAACCGCACGCAGAAGTGTTCCATCACTCGACGAACAAAATAATCAAAGTTTATCTACTCACCTGCTTCGCTTTCATTACTACTGCTTTCGGCAATGATTCTTCACTCGTGGGCCCCTGCCACGCAACTCCTGCTCAAACTCGGTCGCTGATTCACTCATTATTTCAGTCAAAACGTACGAAAAACTTGGAGATAACTGACTGACCCGGGATCAGGCTGCTTCCAATTCAGTAGTGGGGCGACCATCCCCAACCCGGCGGGTCCCAAGGTGGCGGATAGGGGAACGGCCCTCAGATATGGGGGTTAGCTGCGAAGCAGTCCCGGACAAACTGGTGATGTTCCTACCAGGACGGGGTGGGTCAACAGGTGGCGCTGTTGTCCTCACTGAAATACCCCATGTGTTCTATGACGGGCTCATCATGCGGTCAAGAGGCGCGGTATAACCTCTAGCCCGGGGTGGGATCCTCGGAGAAACAATCCCCCTGTGCTCACAGGGCCCGGACGTACGGGCCATGAGCTAAGGGTGAGGCATCCCAAAAGAAAAAATCCCGCTGAAGACGGAGGTATCGGGCCACTGGCGCAAACTAAAACCACGATGCCACGCATCTACGCTTTCATGATGATGCAGTCCACAGAATTTCGATGTGGCGCTCGACCTTCGGAGACCGCCGGGGAGGTCGGGAGCGGGCCTATGCCTCAAAGGGGCCCCCCAAGCGGTCGGTGGTCAGAAAAAAAAATTACGAATGCGAGAAGAGGAGACCATCTGCTGATGCCAGAACGTACCACCAATGCAACACTCGTGTATCAGAGGGGGCATAAAAAAACTTTTCTCATCCATATGCTGTGGCATTTTCCTAACCTGCCAAGAGGGGAACCATCCCGGGGCAAAGGGGTAGGGAATTCCTCAGCTCAATTAACAATCACAGGCAAGTCCAAGGGGTTGTTTCCAAAACCAACCCCATTTTAAAATTTTTTAAATGGAACTTTTCCCCCACTAAACTCCCCCCAAAAAATTTTTGGGGGGGTTTTCCCCATCAAAAGGGCTAAAAAAGGGAACGAAATAGGGTTTTCCCAAAAAAAAACCCTCACCCAAAAAAACCCACCCTTTTCTCCCCTTTCCCTCCCAATCTATTAAAACCTTTGTCAACCCAAAACCTTCCCCCAGCGAAAATACCCGCCCCCAAATTCATAACCCCCTTAAATGTCCAACAAAATTTTTGGGAATTATGAACACACCCCAAACCCCATCATCACAAACCAACAACATCAAAAACTTTAAACAAATTTTCCTTCAAAATTCTTAAAGCCCAAAAATCCATCCCCTTTTCTTTCCTTTTTTTTTTTTAATTTTCCAAATTTTCCCCTTTTTCCCCAACTCTAAAAACCCCGGGTTTTTCAAAAAATTTTCAAAAAAACCCCCCCCAAAAAAATTCCTCCCCCCTCGGGTGTTTCCAATTCATACCCTTTCCAACCCCCTCCAATCGGGGGGGCCTCAAGGGGGTTTCTCAAAAACCCAAAATTTTTTTTTTCCCCAATTTTAAAAGGGGGCTTTGCCCACAAAAACCCCATTTTCTTCCAAACCCCAAAACCTAAATTCCCCCTACCCCAAAACAATCCCCCTTCCACCCCCTAAATAAAATTTGGGAATCCAAAAGCTCCCCTACCATTTTTCCCCTCCAAACCCCCCTTTCCAAAATTACCTTTTCTTTAATGGTCCACTTTTCCTACCTTCAACCCGGGGGGGGGCCCCCTATGTAAACCCCCCCCAACCCCCCCCCCCCCCCCCCGACGAAAAAGGAGACCTCATCCTGCTGACCCCAGCAACAGTACCACCCGATGCTCAACATTCTCCGTGTATCAGAGGGTCCCCATAAAAAGAAACTGGCTTCGCAAAAGATGCATCAAGAAATACATATCGCATGTGTCCAAGAGACACTTTGACCGTAAACCTCGCTTCAGTGAGGGTCAGACCATCATTGGACCGGAGGAAGACAAAGAGGGTGCTTATCTTGTGTGGAATTCCATCGCGCACAAGAACTCAAAACCCAAATTTCAACAGGCAAGATCCAAGGGTTGATATGTCCTTAGGAACGCAACATCGGGATTACAATGCCTATTGCCTCAGTCGGATCTTTCCTCACATACATGACACCCCAGCAACAACTGCGTGTGGTGGGGATTTTAACAGTACTAGAGAATGGGCTATGAGGAGACGGAAAAGAGAGGCGAAGATTGAGGATTCGGAGATTGACAACATCTCATCTCATCACCAAGAAGATGTGAACCCACCTTCTACTCTGGGACGCTGGATGACCACATCAACACCAGATCTAGCGTTCGCCACCAACGCCCTGTCGTCCAGGCCCACAAGAACAGTTCAGCGTTGGGAAGTGACCGAAAGCCCGCCAAACTCTCTTCAACCTCAATTACAGTGCCCACAAGCAAAATTTTTTCCCCGCTGGAATTATAAGAAAGGCGGACTGGACTCTCTTCGAGACCCTCACAGTACATACACAAAGCCAATCAACATCAGGAGAAGGACTCAAAAAAGATGGTTCGAGACTTCAAAAAGGGCCCTGTTCTTGAAAGCTGCTACAGAACCCATCCAAGAGGGCAGTAAAGACACAAGCCCTACTGGACGGAGGAACCCCAGAATCTGGAAGATGTCATTACAGAAGCCAGGGACAGAGCCGGGAAAAGCAGCCATCACTGGAGAATAACATAGCGCTGAAGGAAGTAACTCCCAGATACAAGCTGTCCTGCGCACAAGCTGCAAGAAAAAGCTGGCAAGAAAAAAACTGAAAGCCCTAAATCTCGACAGGGATGGCGGGCAAGCTGTGGAACTGGTTTAAAACCCCTCTGTAATGAAACAACAAGTCACACCACTATAAAAATCAAGAGAATGGAAATTATCTCTTGGAAAGAAAGCAGCAGACCACTTCATAGACGTCTATGAAAACTCAGCAATCTGGAAGTCCCTCCTGAAATAGAGCTGCAGTGCACAGCCCAAGGTGAACTTCATGAGGAAGACCCCCAAGAGGAAGTCATGATCACAGCTTTCACAGGGGGAAAGAGCTGGAGGGAAGCGTTGCAGAGCCTCAGTCTGAAGAAGTCACCTGGACCAGACGGAATCACCATGAAATGGTCTGCATTTTGGGGGATGAAAGAGCAAGGCAGCCTTCTAAAAAATTTTTAACTCCACTGGAAGACAGGATCAGTACCACAGTGTTGGAGGGAAGCAGACATGATCCCCATTCACAAAAAGGGAAAGGACAAGTCGAAGGCTGACAGCTACAGCCCCATCAGCCTTACAAGCTGCTTAGGAAAGCTGATGGAGAGACTTGTCAAACAAGGTTGTTCTGGCACCTTGACGAGCATCAGCTGCTGAGCCCTTGAAAGGCAGGCTTCCGCCAGCACAGATCAACAGAAGACCAGATCACATTCATCACGCAAAGCATTGAGGACGCTTTCCAAGAAAAGAAGAACACGCTTGCTGTCTGGTTTGGACATGGAGAAGGCGTTCGACAAAGTCTGGAAGGACGGATTTTAGGCTAAACTACGGCGATGTGGTGTGTCTGGGAGGATGTACACCTGGATCAGCCAGAGACCTACACAACCACCAACCCTGAGTCAAGATTCAGGGCCAGAAAAAGAAAGAAAAAGGTGCTGAGAAGGGAAAGTTACCACAAGGAGGAGTCCTTCCCCAAACGCTGTTCCCTCATTTCATAGATGACATCGTCAGAGAACTGCAAAAGGGGTCAGAGGAGCGATCTACGCAGATGATCTGGTGCTTTGGTGCTCTGAAGAGTACACCACCACAGCACAGGTACGTCTCCAGACTGCGCTCAAAAAAGATCAGCGACTGGACCAAGGAATGGCTTGTCTCTGTCAACTCAAGCAAAACAACTTACACAGTCTTCAGCCTATCCAGCAAGAAGCAAGAGGCGAAGTGACACTGAACAACCAAAGGCTTGTAGAGGAACCCACACCTACCTACCTGGGAGTGACCTTTGACCGCAGGCTCACTTGGAAACAGCAGATCACCCGATGCTGTAGCAAGGCCAAGTTGAGACTGGCGATCATGAGGAAACTTGCGGGGACGGACTGGGGGGCTGACGAACGTATCCTGAAGAGACTCTGTACAGGAGAGTCCGACCTGTAGTTGAGTACGGGCCCTCAGCATGGGCATCAGCTGCAAATCTAAACCTTGACCATCTCAATAAGATACAGAACCAAGTCAGTGTGTCATAATGGTGCATGAGATCCACCCCAATCCTGAAGATGGAGGAGACCACCGGGCTACAGTCATTGGGGGACAGAAGGGACACAAAGATCCTCATCCAAGCAGCAAAATTTTAAACGCCTTGAAAACCATCCAATGAACAACAGAATGAGCAGACGCACCAAGAGCCGGTTTTAAAAAAAGGCAGCTTCATCCACCAGTCAAGACGCCCTTTAAAGCAAACTCCATTCTTGATGGAACATGAAGCAAAGCCATCCCGGCAAATGTCACCACCCATCTTGGAAAAGGCCGGTGTTCCCAACAGTCGTCACAGCATTCCGGAGTGGAGAAGAGAGGAATACAGTCAACCCAAAGGGAAAGGGTCTGGCCATGGAGTACATCTGCAACCAGTATCCCCCGGGAAAACTGGACCATGTCTTCACAGATGGCTCCGCCACAGAGGCAACGAGGGATGGTGAAGCTGGAATCTTCCTCGATACAAAGACGGAGATGAAGAAATTGCAATTCCAACAGGAAAATACTCCAACAACTTCCGAGCGAGCGAGAAGCCCCCTGTGAGGCGCCACAACAGTCCTGCAGAACTCCAAAAGAACAACGGGGCAGGTGGTGGTGTTCCGACGCTCTCTCCGTGCTCCCAAGCCCTCAAGAATTCCCCTGCAAAGAACAGAACCACCCCACTTTCAGCCCTTGTTGCCCCGAGTGCCAGAGTGGGAAAGTGGTGATACAATGGGTACCAGCACACTGTGGCATCCCAAAGGAATGAAAAAGCGGGGCATTCTGGCAAAAGACGGTGCACCCGAAGGGCGGCCAACAACCTGGTGTCATACGATGAAAATTAGGACAAACATCAAGGCACAAAAAGGAATAAAAAGGCGCCTCCTGCATCCCAAATACAAACCCGAAGACACATACCATTTGTGGGACGACAGGAAACAGGTCAAGATCTTCGCCTTTGGGACTGGACACAATCGCCTGCTCCCCCCACATGCACACAAAATTTTTGGGATTGGACAGAGTGGAGAGTGCCCTTGTGGTGAGGGACCCAAAGACAACTGACCACATCCTTCAAGTCTTTATGACGTTGCAGCTTCCCAGGAGAAAGTACTGGCCAACACCGACAGCAGTGGAAGCCAAGCTGTACGGCACCCTGGAGGAGCTGCGACGGACGGCAGCCTTCATCGAGGACACCGGGCTGCTCATCTAACGGGATGGCGAACGAGGAAGAAGAAAAACTGATGACAAGGCTTGCGGTTGCACAATGGATACCAGCAAGTCAAGTGAACTGATCAACCTGGATGTTTAGCGGTGGTGGTATAACGGTTCTCGTCTGAGCCACGATCGTGGCCATCGCATCGGGTGGTAAAGCCACGATCGTGGCCCATCGCACTCTGGGGGTTAACCAGTAATTGCTGGTAAAATACTGTTTTTTTAAAAGTAGAATACCAAACTTTTTTGAGCCGCCGGTCCTAGGCACTGGTTTGATTTTGTTAGAATCGGCTGCTAAACTGGAACACAGTTTGCGTCAGATTGAAAAAAATATCCTGTATATTAATTTCCAGGTAGTGTGTGCATTATGGTCAAATCAAACCTTAATCCCATGGCATTGTGTAGGGGCAGTTTGTGATTAGTACTTGACCTCAGGTTAAGCTTATGTCATACTCTTTGGTTTACAACAATGAGTCAAAGATGAATGCTGTTCATTTTCTAAAAAGACGGCTCTTCAATCAGTTGTCTTTAAAATCTCTTGTGGTATCAAATCTGAGCCTGCTACTGTGAAGGAAAAAAGAACGAGAAAAGTCAGTGATTAAGAGCAAAACCAGACTGACTATGTGAAGGCAAAAGAGGAGAAAAGTCAATGACTAAGAGCAACACCAGACTGACTATGTGAAGGAAAAAGAAGGAAAAAAAGTCAATGACTAAGAGCAACACCAGACTGACTATGTGGGAAATAAACATGGTTTCAGTCTCCTGTCACCTTTTATATATTAGGGGCAGTTTTTTGGTGGAGGTAGGGTGTGGGGGAGGGGGGCTAGAATCCCCTCCGTTCCATTCACACTCCTACCCAAAATAATAATGAGGGGACTTAAATAACATGTATCCCCACTGTATGAAAAGACTTGCTGCACTTCATTACAAACATGTACAGATTGTAATTGATAAAATGAGATAAGTTGCATGTTACATAAGAAACATATTCTCAATTAACTATGTGTGGAAAAACATACAAATGAACTCTGTATTTCAAGAGTAGATTAAAAAAAAAGGTTGAACTCTATAAAAATTGTACATTACACACACACATACCATTAATATGCTCAAATAAAATGATTCATCAATGTATAAAATGTCAGTTCAAAGTGCACGAACAAAATATATATAAAAAATCATAGTGGATAACTTGTTATCTACCAGGAAAGGTCTTTAATGCACATTATGGATAGGATGGAAGGTCTTCTTCACCCCTTCCTTCCAGTTACAAAAGTGCACCTTGTTTCCCCATGGCCCGCCCTCCCTAGTCTCCCCCCCCACCCCCACCCCCCTCCTTGCCTCTAGCTTTTACAGAATATATTGCTAGGTTACTGGTTATATAAGTACACATTACCTTACCTTACTTACTGCCCCCGGCCTCAGTGTGGAACTACCCTCTCCATTAGAACTTCATCTGCCCCTTTATACCTTGATCAAATGGAGACCTATCCTGGAGCCCTTTTTAACAGGTCTGTTTGTTGTATGCGTTTTTGTTTCACTGGGAGGGGTTTTTTGACACTGGCTGGGGGATGACAGTGCAGGGTTGTCAGTGTTGGGACTGTTTACAACATTCTCTGTGTGATCATTGGTAGGAGCCAGTGCAGCGTTGTCAGTGTTGGGACTGTTTACAACATTCTCTGTCGATCATTGGTAGGAGCCAGTGGAGGTTGGAAAATCGCACATACAACTGGCTCTGATGGGAATCAAACCCAGACCTCCCAGTTGGGAGTCTGCAGCACTACCCACTATGACTTCCTTCTCATTTATTAATGTTTTAATGATAGTTTACTTTCATATAGTCTGGTTCATTGTGTGTGTGTGTGTGCGGGTTGTGTCGTGCGTGCGGCTTTGACCTTGCAGTCCAAAAAGCAGTATGAGAAAGCATACAGGGACTCAGAGAAGGCCATGGACAACTACCGAAAAGCAGATGCTGACATCAATTTGTCTCGGGCAGAGGTGGAAAAGGTGGGATGTGACATTTATTCTCTATAAATGAAAATAGCCAATGCATTGTGTCTGTCTGTTTTTTGAGGGTATTCTTCTTCTGTTCAGGGTCCAGTATGTTGGATATCCTTTAATTTCATTTTCTGTGTAACTTTTTAAAATACATTTGTGCACTGTTGCGCATGTCCCATGTAACCAGGTAAGAAAACATTCTTTCCTATGCCACCCTTCAAAGATCATCCTCTTTCTTGTTTCATATGGACTGTTTGGGAAGACTGTAACTTTAACCCCTTCACTGCCACAGTTTTTCTTTCTTTCTTCTGCGTCGCAGGCTGATACTCCTGCGGACACTGCCTGTATATAGGCAGGCAGTGGAGTTTTGTGTTTTATGACCGTTTTTTATCCGCCATTAAGGAAGCCATACTCCATCTTCGGGGAGGTGCATGCTATGTGTAACGTGTCATCCATCCCAACAGCCAAACTGGCCTTCTCTTCCGAAAATTGGTGATGGGATTTTATGTGTGTCCAAGATGTTGTGCGTGCGTTCACACACGGAACCTCAGTTTATAGTCTCATTCGAAAGACTGTATGGGGAATGGAGTCAGAACCAATGTGTGTCCAAGATGTTGTGCGTGCATTCACAACCAGAACCTCGGTTTTATAGTCTCATTTGAAAGACTGTATGGGGAATGGAGTCAGAACCAATGCTAACTCGAGGGAAAAATCCCCTGTACCGAAATTCGAACCCCCAAACCCCAGGATCACCGGCCCCCGACTGCCACAGTATAATAGCACATTTGAATAACTGTAAGCCAAGGTAAAAATTTCGCTTTTTGGGGTTGGTACAGTAAAATGGTTACTGCTCACTTATTTCTTGACAGATCTCTGTGATGTTTGGCATGTTTTGTTGTTGCACATTTGTCTACAATGTCCCGTCAAATAAACTTGATTATGTTGATAATTAGTGTAGCAGAAATTGACAAAATTATACAAATTTTACCAAAAAAACAGTTTTTGTGTATACAAAAACACATTGCACCATATAAAGTCAGTTGAAAACACTGAAAAAGTGGACTTACTATTTTATTCAACATCAGCACTAACACTTGACAGTCTTATAAATCCCAAGGAATGTTAGTCTTGATGATTTGCTCATGATAAGGGGTACTATTTTGTAGGTAAAAAAAGGGCATAATTGTGCTTTTTATGGTATGTTCATTTAACATGCATTACTCATCCATTTATTGAGTTATTTCTTTAATTTTTTTTTTTTTTGGTGTGAATTACTTCCTTATACCCTTCTCTACAATTTCACATCACTCTAATTTGATTTTGTTGGTAATAATCATAGTGCACACTAATAACATGTGATAAAACAGTTTTTGTTTTGTTTTCAGTTTGAGAGTTTTAGAACAATTCAGCAGATAAAAGCCTACTAAACACAGCAAAAATACCGTTGGTGTTTGCTCAACAACATAATTACATTACAAACACCTGGGGAATCATATTGTTCTCAATAAATGCCCCTCTGTGTAATAATCTGTATGTTATGGGGGTCCCAGTTCTACTAGAAGGGGCATAATTTTACTGTTTGGGGTAGGTTCAGTACCTCCATCATGCTTATTTATTTGTTGACATATGACCAGATTTTATGGCTTATCTTCCTTATACCCCAAACTATGATACTATATAAGAATAATGTAATTTTCTTGGCCATTAGGCTGGACAGGGATATAATGAATGGTGGTTTTACAAAAAACAACAACAACAGTTTCTAGTATACAAAACACATTGCACCTATAAAATCAGTGAAACACTGAAAAAGTGAGCTTACTATTTATTCAATATCAGTACTAACACATGACAGTCATATAAACCCAAGGAATGTTATTCTGATGACAACCTTTGGGGTCTTATAGTTAAAAAGGGATAATTGTGTTTTCGTATTCACTAGAGGGCATTATCATCCTTTATTGAGTTATTTGGATTTTTTAATTTTTTTTTTTTCCCAAAAATTTTCCT
>JAFLJL010010306.1:0-18269 GCA_018398815.1 Conus ventricosus
CCACCACCCCGCCCCTCCACTCTCTACTAGCTCATGCCTGCCACCTACACCCCCCCCCTTCCACTCTCTACTGCACATTCCTACCACCTGCCCACACTCTCCTGCCCCTTCCACTCTCTACTTGCACCTAATACCACCTACCCCCCCCCCCCCCCCCTTCCACTCTAGACTAGCACATGCCTGCCACACACCCACACTCCCGCTGCTCATCACTCTCTCTACTGCACATGCCTAACCACCTCCCCCCGCCCCTTCCACCTCTTCTAAACTGCACCATGCCACAGCCCACCCACCCCCCCCCCTTCCACTCTCTTACTGCACATGCCTGCCACCTACCCACACTCCCCTCCCTCCCCCCCTGCCCCTTACACTCTCTACTGCACATGCCTGCCCCCCCCACCTACCCCACTCCCCCGCCCCTTCCACTTTTCTACTGCACATGCCCTGTCACCTACCCCCCCCCCCTCCCCCCAACCCCCCTCCCCTTTCACCCCTACTCACATGCCTGTCACCCCCCCCCCCCCCCCCCACCCTGCCCCTTCCTCTCTACACTGCAACACCTTCACCTACCCACACTCCCCCTACCGATTCCACTCTCTACTGCACATCCTGTCACCTACCCACACTCCCCCATGGCCCTTCCACCTTCTCTACAGCACAGGCCTGTCACCTACCCCCAACCCCTGCCCTTCCACTCTCTACTGCACAAGCCTTCAACCTACCCACAACCCTCTCCCCCCCCTGCCCCTTCACTCTCTACTGCACATGCCTGTCAACCAACCCCCACTCCATCTCCCCCTTCCACTCCTCGACGAGCTCTGCCCTGTTCACCTACCCACACTCCTCCCCCTGCCCCTTCCACTCTCAAATGCACAGGCCTGTCACCTAACCCTCCTGCCCCTTCCCCTCTCAACTGCACATGCCCTGTCACAACCCCCCCCTGCCCCTTCCACTCTCTACTGCACATACTGTCACCTACCCTCCCCCTGCCCCTTCCACTCTCTACAACACATGCCTTTCACCTGTCCCACACTCCCCCCTGCCCCTTCCACACTCAACTGCACATACCTGTCACCCTACCCCCACCCCCCTGCCCCTTCCACTCTCTACAGCACATGCCTGCCACCTGCCCACACTCCCTCTGCCTCCTTCCCTCTCTACTGCACATGCCTGCCCCTACCCACATTCCCCGCATTGTTCCTTCCACTCTCACTCACATGCCTGCCCACCTACCCACACTCCCCCATGCCCCTTCCTCTCTCTACGCACATGCCTGCCAACTACCCACACACCCCCAGCCCCTTCCCCTCTCAACTGTACTGCACTGCCACCACATACCCCCCAGCACCCCCCCCCTTCCACTCCCTACTGCACATGCCTTGCCACCTACGCCTCACTCCCAGGCCCCCCTTCCACTCTAAAGCACATGCCAACGCACCAACCATACGCCCCCCTCTGCCCCTTCCACACTCTACTACTGCACATGCCCCACCTGCCCACACTTATCCCCCCTCCCTTCCAATCTCAATGCACATGCCTCCACCACTAACCCACACTCCCCCCCCCCCCCCCCTGCCCCTTCAACGTCGCTACTCTTGCACATGCATACCACCTACCCACAACTCCCCCGTGGCCACCATCCACACTCTACTGCACATGCCCTGCCACCTGCCCACACTCCCTCTGCCCCTTCAATCTCAACTGCCATGGCCCTGCCACCTACCCACACTCCCCCTGCCCCATCCGCTCTCTAACTGCACATGGCCTAGCTACCCCACCCCCGCCCTTCCGAGCTCACTACTGCACATGCCTACCACACTTCCCACACTCCTCCTGCCCCTTCCACTCTCTAACTGCACACATGCCTACCACCTACCCCCCCACCCCCGCCCCTTCCACTCTCTGCTGCAAATACCAATGCTCACCTAACCACACACCCCGGCCCCTTCCACCGACTGCACATGCCTACCACCTCCCCCCCCGTCCTTCCACTCTCTAAACTGCACATGCTGCCACCTACCCCACTCCCCTGCCCTTCCACTTTATACTGGCACATGTCTGCCACCTACCCCCCCCCCCTTCCCCTTTCACTCTCTACTGCACATGCCATGTCACCTACCCACACTCCCCCCCCCCCTGTCACCTTCCACACTCCTACTGCACATGCTGTCACCTACGCCCACATCAACCTCCTGCCCCTTACACTCTCTACTGCACAAGCCTGCCACCTACCCACACTCCCCCCAGCCCCATCCATCTCTACCTGCAACATGGCCCTGTCACCTAACACGCCCCCACCACACACCTGCCCCTTCCACTCTCTACTGCACATGCCTACCCCTGCCCACACTCCCCTCCGCGTTCCACTCTCTACTACACATCCTGTCACCTACCCTACTCCCCCCCCCGGCGCCCTTCCACCTCTACTGCACGATGCCTGCCACCTACCCACACTCGCCCCACTGCCCACTCCCACACTCTACTGCACATGCCTGCCACCAACAACACACTCGCCCCCCTGCCCCTTCCACTCTCTACTGCACATGCCTGCCACCTACCCACACTGCCCTCTATTCACTCTCCTACTGCAACATGCCTACCACCTACCCTAACCCCCCACCCACGCCCCTTCCACTCCCTACTGCACATGCGCTGCCACCAACCCACACATGCGCCCAGCTTCCCCTTCCACTCCTCTACATGCATCATGCCTATTAGCACCCCCCCCGTACCCTCCACTCTCTACAACTGGCACATGACTACCACCGTGCCCACACTCCCCCTGCCCTCTTCCACTCTCTACTGCACATGCAACCACCTACCCACACCCCCCTGGCCTCGTCCACTCTCTACTGCACATGCTACCAACTAACCCACCACCCCCCGCCCCTTCCACTCAGAACTCAGCACATGCCTGCCCCACCTACCCCCCACCCCCCTCCCATTCCACTCTCTACTGCTCATGCCTGCCACCTACACACCCCCCCCCTTGCCACTCCCTACTGCACATGCCTACCACCTGCCCACACTCCCCTGCCCCTTCCACTCTCTACTGCACATGACAATCACCTAGCCCCCCCCCCTCCCCCCCCCCTTCCATCCCCTCTACTGCACATGCCTGCCACAAACCCACACTCCCCTGCTCCTACCACTCGCTACTGCACATAGCCTACCACTCCCCCCCCGCCCCTTCACTCTCTACTGCACAAGCCAGCCACCTAACCCACCCCCCCCCCCCCCCCCTCGCACTCATCTACTTCACATGCCTGGCCACCTACCCACACTCCCCTCCCCCTGCCCCTTACGACTCTCTACTGCACATGCTGCCACCTCCCACATCTCGCCCCCTGGCCCTTCCAATTTCCTACTGCACATGCCTGTCACCTACCCCCCCCCCCTCGCACCCTTACACTCTCTACGCTCATGCCTGACACCTACCCCCCCCCCCCCCTGCTGCCCGCTTCTCTCCTCTACACTGCACATGCCTGTCACCTACCCCACTCCCCTACCGATTCCACACTTCTACTGCAGCATGCCTGTCACCTACCCACACTCCCAATGGCCCTTCCACACTCTACTGCAACAGGCCTGTCACCTACACCCCCACCCCTGCCCCTTCCCCTCACTACTGCACATGCCTGTCCCTACCCACACTCCCCCGCCCCTTCCACTCTCTACTGCCATGCCTGCACAACCCACACCCATCTGCCCCATCACTCTCTAACTGCCATGTGCCTGTCAACTACCCCACCTCCGACCCCTGCCCCTTCCACTCTCGAATGCAACAGGCCTTGTCACCTAACCTTTGCCCTGCCCCTTCCACTCTCTACTGCAAACATGCCTGTCACCTACCCCCCCTGCCCCTTCCACTCTTCTACTGCACAAACCTGTCACCTACCCTCAACCCTGCCCCTGTCCACTCTCTACAACACATGCTGTCACCATGCCCACACTTCCCCTGCCCCTTTCCACTCTCAACTGCACATACCTGTCACCTACCCCCACCCCCCGGCCCCTTTCCACACTCTCTACTGCACATTGTGCCTGCCACGCTGCCCACACGCCCTCAGGCCCCTTCCACCTCTTCCTCTACTGCACATGCCTTGCCCCCTAACCCCACATTCCCCGCATTTTCCTTCCACTCTCTACTGCACATGCCTGCCACCTACCCACACTCCCCCATGCCCCTTCCACCTCTACTGCACATGCCTGCCACCTACCCACACTCCACCTGCCACCTTCCACTCTCTACTGCACATGCCTACCACATACCCCCCACCCCCGCCCCTTCCACTCCCTACTGCAACATGCCTGCCACCTACCCACACTCCCCAAGGCCCCTACCACTCCTAATGCACATGCCTACCACCAACCCAAGAACTCCCCGCCTCTGCTGCCCCTTCCACACTCTTCTGCACATGCCTGCCACCTGACCACACTCCCCCTGCCCTCTTCCAAATCTAACTGCATCATGCCTGCCTCCTACCCACACTCCCTCCCCCCCGCCCCCCTGCCCCTTCAACTTCGCGCTACTGCACATGCTGCTACCACTACCCACACTCCCCCGTGCCCCTTGCCACACTCTACTGCACATGCCTGGCCGACCCTTTGGCCCACCTCCCTCTGCTGCCCATTCCAATCTCAAACTCCCATGCTTCCCACCTACCCACACTCCCCCTGCCCCATCCGCTCTCTACTACTGCACATGCCTACTACCCCCACCCCCGCGCCGCCCCTTCCACTCACTACTGCACATGCCTACCAACCTGCCCAACTCCTCCTGCCCCTTCCACTCTCTACTGCACATGCCTAACCACCTACCCACCCCACCCCGCCCCCGTTCCACTCTCTGCTGGCAAATACCGCCACCTATCCACACCCCCCGGGCCCCTTCACTCTACTGCACATGCCCACCATCCTCCCCCCCCCGTCCCTTCCACTCTCTACTGCACATGCCTGCCACCTACCCCACCCCCTGCCCCTCCACTTTAATACTGCACATGTCTGCCACCTACCCCCCCCCCCCCTTCCCCTTCCCACTCTCTCCTGCACATGCCTGTCACCTACCCACACTCCCCCCCTGCACCGTCCACTCTCCTACTGCACTGCCGTCACCTACCCACGACTCCTCCTGCCGCTGCCACCTCAACGGCACAAGCCTGCCACCTCCCACACTCCCCCCCCACCCTGCCCTTTCCACTCTCTATCTGCAACATGCCTAGTCATCAACCACGGCCCCCACCACACACCTGCCCCTTCCACTCTCTACCACTTCCTAACACCTCCCAAACTCACCCCTGCCCCGTTCCACTCTCTACTACACATGCCGTCACCTAACCCACATCCCCCCCCCTGCCCCTTCCACTCCTCGAACTGCACATGCTTGCACCTACCCCGACAACTCCCCCACTTGCCCCCTTCCACTCTCTACTGCACCTGCCCTGCCCCCACCCACACTCCCCCCCTGCCCCCCACCTCTACAGCACGATGCCTGCCACAACCCACACAGCCTCTTGTCACGTCTCTAGCTGCCCATGCCTAAACCACCTACTCCCCACAACTAACCGCCGCCCCTTCCACTCCCTACTGCACATGCCGCCACCTACCCACACCTCCCACTGCCCCTTCCACTCTCTACTGCACATGCCTATTAGCACCCCCCCTATACCCTTTCCACTCTCTACTGCACATGACTTCCACCTCCCACACTCCCCCTGCCTCTTTCCACTCTCTACTGCACATGCCTACCACCTACCCCCCACCCCCCCCCCCCCCCCTTTCCACTCTCTACTGCACTGCCTGCCACCAACCCACACACCCACCCAGCTACTTCCACTCTACGCACATGCCTACCACCTACCCCCCCCGCCCCCCGCCCCTTCCCACTCCTCTACGGCACATGCCTGCCACCTACCCCACCCCCTGCCCCTTCCACGTTATGCTGCAAAATGTTCTGCCACCTACTCCCTCCCCCTGCCCCTTCCACTCTCGACTACACATGCCTGCCACCTAACCCCCCCCCCCCTTTCCACTCTCTACAGCACAGGCCTGCCACCAACCCACACTCCCCTGCTCCTTCCCCTCTCAACTAGCACATGCCTACCACCTTAACCCCTGCCCCGCCGCCTTCCACTCTCTACTGTACATGCCGCCACCTAACCCCACCCCCTGCCCCTTCCACTTTATGCTGCAAATGTCTGCAACCTACCCCTCCCCCCGCCACTTCCACTCCCTACTGCACATGCTTGCCACCTACCCACACACCCCAGCCACCCTTCCACTCTACTGCACATCCTACCACCTACCCATACTCCCCCCACAGCCGCTTCCACACCTACTTGCACAACCTGCCACCTGCCCACACTCCCCTGCCGCCCCTCCACTCTCAACTGCACAATCCTGCCACCTACCCACACTCCCCCCCCCTGCCCCATCAACTCGCTACTGCACATGCCTACCAACCTACCACTCTCCCCGTTCCCTTTCCACACTCTACTGCACTGGCCTCCACCTGCCCACACTCCAACTCCCCTGCCCTCTTTCCAGATCTCAACTGCCCATGCCTGCCCACCTACCCACACTACCCCCTGCCGCCATCCGCCTCTACTGCCCATGCCTACTACCCAACACCCCGCCCCTTCCACTACACTACTGCACATGCCAACCACGCTGCCCACACTCCTCAGCCCTTTCCACTCACTACTGCACATGCCTACCACCTACCCCCCACCCGGCCCCTTCCACTCTCTGCTGCAAATACCTGCCGACCTATCCACACCGCCCCCGGCACCCTTCCACTCTAACTGCACATGCCATACCACCTCCCCCCCCCCACGTCCCCATCCACTATCTACTGCACAAGCCTGCCACCAAACCCACCCCCTGCCCCTTTCCACTTTATACTGCACATGTCCCTCTGCACCTATAACCCCCCCCCCTTCCCCTTCCACTCTCGTTACTGCACAGCCTGTCACCTACTCCACACTCCCCCCACCCCCCCCCCCCCCTGCACCTTCCACTCTCCGACTGCCGATGCCTGTCACCTACCCACACTCCACCTGCCCGTCCACTCTCTACTGCCCATGCCCTGCCACTACCCCACTGTCCCCCCTGCCCCTTCCACTCTCGTACTGCAGCATGCCTGTCCAGCCTACCACGCCCCACCACAATCACACCTGCCCCTCCCACTCTCTACTCACATGCCTACCACCTTGCCCACACTCTCCCCCTTGCCCTTCCACTCTCTTACTATACACATGCCTGTCACCTATCCCACATCCCCCCCCCCTGCCCCTCCACTCTCTACTGCTCATGCCGCCACCAACCCACACTCCCACCAACTGGCCCCTTCCACCTCTCTACTGCACATGCCTGCCACCGACCCCACTCCCCCCCCTGCCCCTTCCACTCTCTACTGCAATGCCTGCCACCTAACCCACCCTGCCCTCTTTTCACTCACTACTGCACATGCCTACCACCTACCCCCCACCCGCCCGCCCCGTCACACTCCCTACTGCTCATGCCTGCACCTACCCACACTCCCACTGCCCTTCCACTCTCTACTGCCACATGCCTAATAGCACCCCCCCCCTACCCTTCCACTCTCTACTTGCACTGACTATCTACTACCACCTGCCGCCCACACTCCCCCCGCCTCTTCCACTCTCTACTGCACATGCCTCCACCTACCCCCCCCCCCCGCTCCCCCCCTTTTCCACTCTCTACTGCACATGCCTGCCACCAACCCACACTCCCCTGCTACTTCCACTCTACGCACATGCTACCACCTAACCCCCCCCCCCCCCCCCCCCGCCCCCGCCCCTCCACTCTCTACTGCACATGCCTGCCACCTACCCCACCCCCTGCCCCTTCCATTAAATGCTGCAATGTCTGCACCTACCCCTCCCCCGTGCCCCTTCCACTCTCCTATCTACTAACACATGCCTGCCAACCATACCCCCCCCTCCCCTTTCCACCTCTCTAGCTACTGCACATGCCTGACTCCAACCCACAACTCCCCGCTCCTTTCCTCACTCTACTGCACATGCCTTCCACCTACCCCCGCCCCGCCCCTTCACTCTCTACTGTAACAAGCCTGCCACTACCCCAACCCCCTAAGCCCCTTCCCACTTTTATGCTGCAAATGTCTGCCACTACCCCTCCCCCTTCCCCTTCACTCTCTACTACAACATGCTGCCACCTACCCACACGCCTCCTGCCCCTTCCACTCTCTACGCACCA
This sequence comes from Conus ventricosus, assembly GCA_018398815.1. NCBI lineage: Eukaryota > Metazoa > Mollusca > Gastropoda > Neogastropoda > Conidae > Conus > Conus ventricosus. The sequence continues at coordinate 8,242 of JAFLJL010010306.1, forward strand.
TGTCTGCCACCTGTTCTACACTACCCCCCTGCCCCTTCCACTCTCTACTGCATCATGCCTACCAACTGCCCACACCCTCCTGCCCCCTTTCCACTCTCTACTGCACATGCCTGCCACCCTTCCCACACTCCCCCCCTGTCCCATCCACTCTCTACTCACATGCCCTTCTGTCACGGGTTTTTGTCATGAGCCTACGACGATTGACCCATCTAGTTGGCGGAATTTTCATTTATTTATTGTCGGTTGCTGTTGCGTGTATCCCGTCCCTTTAATGTGGTTTGTAGTGCGTTTGCAACCTAATGTCGTTCAGTCTCAGTTAGGTTTACTTTCTCTCTCTCTCTCTCTAATTTCCACTGCCCGTGCAATTCAACCTGCAGGTTCACGGGTTGCTGTACCTTTCGCTTAAGCTGCTGTGCTATCGGGCCTCTCCCTGTCTTTTTTACCTTCGTCGCACGTGCATCATTCATCCTCTTAGGCTTGAGGATGATGCTCACTGGTGACGTAGCGGGGCATGCGGGCTGCCATCGCTGAGGCAGGTTTTCCTACTTCATCGATCGGAAAGATGACTCTGGGAGCGCCCTGCTCTGGTTTTGGTTCTACAACACCACTCGATCGAAGGTAGGTCGGTACCTTCATTCCTACAGTCGGCCTGTAGGTAGGGGGACATCACGACAACTCTTTTCCGCCTCTCTCTGCATCCTCTCGACCTGACAGAGGTAGAGAGAGTCGCTTGCACCCGCCACTGTGTCAACCACGGTACTGGTAAGCATCAGTTTTCGTGGTTTATTGTTGTTGTTTATTTTTTGTTGTTAGCCGGCCTAATTCATCCTCTTTGCGCCAATTTCTTTTTGGTTTTCAAAATTACTAAAAGACATATGTGTTTGAGACCCAACATTATCTGGTTAATTCAATCTTTACCTTGGCCAGTCAAAATAATATCTTAAAGTCTTCTTCCTTTTTATGCATCTGGTGATGCGGTATCGGCGGAAGGGGGGAGAACCTGGTGATTGCAGGGTTGTACTTGCTGGTCTCGCTTGTCCGCCTCTGTACACAATCGCCGGTCTCTTATTCTTCGGCCACCGTCTGATGGTGTTGCAAGGGGAACGATTTTTATGTTTGCGAGCGTGCGTACGCAATGATTCGTCGTTGGATGCTGAGGTTGGAGAATTGTGTCATTTTGAAATGTTGTTATAAAATGTGTGGATAATTGTGCCATTGAGTTATTTTGCAAATGGTGGTGTTAGATAGCAGTGTTTTTCTGTATTTGATCATGCCAAAGAAAGGAAAATTTGAACGTGAGTGAATAAGTATTAATATATAGATTGATAATTTGATTGTTTAGCCCTGTCAATGTAATCGTCTTACCGTGCTTCGTGTGAGGAGACCTTTAGAGCGAACGTTCCGCGTTTGGTTTGTTGACTGCTATGCTCAGGTCTGTATTGAGCTGATGTTATTAATTTTATTAGCAAACACCTCCCATCAGCCCATCATGCCGAGTGGCTGTTAGGAGTGAAGCACGATATCAACCGTACTGACTGCGGTGTTTCCAGTACCCGTCTTCCTTCTTTCCTTCCAGTTCCTTCCGTATCCTCCTCCTCCCGGGGGGGGGGGATTCACCCGAAGCTTGCGCGGTTGGGGGCCACGCACATGGTTGAGGAGCACCAGGACTTTGGCTGGAGGGATCCGACCTCCTGACCGGGCCTTCAGACAACGCCTCGTCCAACGGTACGCTTCCTCCGCGTCTTTTCGTACCCTCCTACAGCACCGTGTCACCAGTGTGTTCGTTTGTGCGTCGTGCAATTCGGGTGTGTGTGTTCAATGGGTGTCGCGTCGAAAGACACTATGTTCAAGAACCGACCCGGTTTGGGGGCCTTGTGCTACTCGGTGCTCACAGTGGACTTTGGGGAGGCCGGGGTGTGGGAACCACAATGAGCACGGAAGGGAATGCGTGCTGGAAATCCTTATTTAAGATTATAGTTCTATTGTGTGCGTTGAAAAGTTTTGTTTGCTACTAGGATATGTCGTGTGGTGTTGAAATGCTTAATTGTGTGTATGTCGTGAGTGTTAAAAGCATGAGTGTGATTGTGCATGTTGTGTGTGTTGGAATTGCTTATTTTTGACTATGTGTGTGTGTTGGTGTGAATAAATGGGGAGTTGTATCGTAATCTTTCTTTGTGGTCTCCCTGCGGGGACGTGTGAGTTTAGTCACTCCCTTCACTCCCATCTAGACCGATCCTGTTCAGGCAGGATCCTCCAGGGTCGGCGTGACATTTGTGGGGGCTACGTCCGGGATGTGAAGGGCTCGACTGTCTCTCTCATCGTTTCAACGGAGTACCTCTTCCATTTCCTGTCTATTTTGTATGGTTTAGTCAGTTTGACGTGTTTTGTTTGTGGGTGGTTGGCTGGGTGCTCTAGTGTGTAGGGAGTCTTCTGGTTGCCTGAAGGAACTTCCGGTGTGACTGGGGAGTCGAGTCGGCAGACGAAGGGGAATCGACCGCGTCCAGACCTCTTTCCGCCGGTGCTCACTCAGATACGGCCGTATAAACTTTTCCTTTCTGTGCCACACATCTGCGTTCCTGTTTTTGTATTTAACCCCATTTTTTTTTTTTTACCGTTTATGAGTACAGGTAGGTGTATCAGACTTAGTGTACATTTTTTTTTTCCGGATTCCATCTGTCATTGTTATTTTTTTTTGTCGGTGAGCCCCACCGCAACCATCAATGCTCATGCTGTGGAGCGCGGTGTTGCCAGTGTTGGAGCAGCCTGGACATATTTTTTTTTTGTTTTTTTTCCGTGAGCCCCACCGCACTGTTGCTCTGTTTTAGAGCGCGGTGTTGCCAGTGTGGGGAGCACCGGACAAATTGCACGTTGACATTTTTTTTTTTATTTGCTAGTTTTTTCAGTATCACCAAGAGACGTGGAACATATCCGTGCCTGTATCTGTTTTCAAGTGACTTGTCCCTTTCTCCTGTATTGATAAACCGTAGTATGTAGTTGTTCATGGCGACGTCCGGTCTAGTGGTATTGCGAACGCGTGCGCAAAGAAGAAGGGTTTTCAAAATGTAGTCCCTACTATTAGTACGGGACCATGCAGTAAATCGACTACAGTGACTTCCACGTTATCCAGTGCTGGTAGCCGATAGTACCAGTGAGTACTGTTCACTACTTTCTTCGCTGGGGATCTTCCTGATGAGTACCCCGACTGGCAAAAAAGCCCCCTTTTGTCCGCCGCTCGGAAGCTTCAAAGTATAGCGAAGCGTCAGTGGCTTCAGTTTGAGTCACAGAAATCAAACCCTTCTTTCTTCATGCTTCCCCCCTCGAAGGAGTATGGCACCCCGGAGACTTTCCTCATGGGAAAGTCGAGACCCAAGGGAACGGGTTCAAACGGTCATCCGTCCCGTGTCGGGAGTGGTGAAGCCATGGCCCAGGACAACGCCTCCGTCCTTAAGTTTCTGGAGCGCGGCAGCGTACTGAAGAGCTGCTAAGGCATGAAGCTCTGCGTAGGGAAGAGGCTGCTGGCAGGAAGCCCTTCGTAGGGAAGAGGCAACCCTCCATCGGGAAATAGGCAACCCTGCGGAGTGAAGAGCTAGATAGGATTGAGGCTCTGCGCAGAGAGGAGACTGACAGAGCAGGAAATTCTGCGTAGGGAAAGAGCTATTCTGGCGTAGTGAAAGAGGCTACGCTGCGTAGGAAGAGGCTGCCAGACAGAAGCTCTTGCGTAGGGAAGAGGTTGTCAGAGCAGGAAGGGCCATCCGTAGGGAAAACTAGACAGTATGGACAGCTCTGCGTAGGGAAAAGGGGGAATGAACAATTCCTTTCGCGGTCTCCCGCATCTGTAAATCAGTGGGTTGATCGACGAGGCCAAGTGATAGAGTTAGAGCCCAAAGTTAAAGCTCCCAGAGTTCAGACCTAGTGAGGACATTGATATGTTTCTTGAGCATTTATGACAAGGTGCTAGTTCATACCAATTGTCTGAGGAACAAAGGCCATGCCCCTTTTTTCTTTCCTGATTAATCAGTCTGGTACTGCAAGGGAGTGTGTGCTCACACTAAATAAGGCGCGTCTTATGCAGACATCAGTTGCTTCTGCGTAGCGTTTCCCTTCCACCTTACTCCAGAGACGTAACAGGAGGAAATTCATGTCATGAAAAAGAATACGATGAACCTTCGTGCAGTTTGGAAATAGGCTGTTTAAAACGCAGGGTACTGGCGTCAGTTATCTAAGCTGGAGCTGGAGGATCTGATTCTCCATCGAACAGCTGTCCAAGCACTGTGTCCCCCAGAGTTGAGGGATCCGTATAGGCGAGACCAGCACCTCAGTTTCCGCGGCTGCGGATTCATACCGCTGAGGTGTTTGCCTGAAGCCCTTAGAGCTTAGGCATCGCCCCCAGAAATACGAACAGGCAAGGCCCCCCACAGGATTTAGTGCAATAGGCGCCGACGACGCTAGCGGTTCGAGCAAGGTAGACAGTTCTCATCATCGGGGACCTCAGCACCCCGACTGTGTTTTCTTTGTGGTCGTCCCGGCCACATTAGGAAAGATTGCCCTAAAGCCGCCGGAGTCATGGGCTAGTCCTTTCCACGTCCTCGTGATGCCTCGGCTAACGTGGGTCCATTCCCATCCTCTGGTGATTACGAGTGCCCAGTATTTCTTTCGTTGTTGTGTTTCATCCTTGGTCGAGCTCCATCAGGGATTCGGGAGCATCACGCTCCTTTGACGATAATGATTTGTTTTCTCCTGAGCTCTGCGTCGGGTGCGGCCAGTTTTTAATGTGTGCGGTTGGAGGCTGTTTTACCTCCACCCGACCATCTGTACTCATTCCTATCTACAACAACAACCCCCTATCTTCGTGTGGCGAAGTATGGGCTAATCGGCGGTGGAGCTACAACTCTGTATTTCCCTTCTCATATGGAATACTATCACCTTCACAGACGGACGCCCGTCAGTCCTGTGTCTAACGGAACTGCCCCGTACAGGCGAGTGTGGGAGTTACCACGCGCGCTCCAAAGCCAAGAAGCGGGAGCAGGAATTGCGTCCCAGTTTCTACAGCCGATCTATGACTAGGTTCTGGCTAGGGCTGAACCTGCTACCAAGGACCGTCTTCAGGCCAGGAACTTGGATGTCCAACGCCTGCGACAACTGGTGGATCGTCCGGCTCAGTCTGCCCGACATGCCAAGGTGAGCTTCAAGCTCTACAAGGGGATCCTCTTTAGGGTTTTCACTCAGCAGATAGGGTGGCCAAGCAGCTAGTCGTTCCCCAAAGCTTGAGAGAATCTGTTCTCCGGCAGGCCCATGATTCACCCATGGCAGGCCATATGGGCTCAAAGCAGACTCTCGAGCGAGTTAGACAGGATTTCTTCTGGCCGGGGATGAATTCTCAGGTTAGGCAGTACTGCCGCAGTTGCGATGTCTGCCGACGGACAACGTCACCCTATCATGCGCAGGCCAATGGCCTTGTCGAGCGCTTTAATGGGACGTTGAAGCAGATGTTGCGTCGCCTGTGTGCAGAGCAACCTCGTGACTGGGACCATCGGGTTCGCGTGCGAGGCAAGGAACGCCTGTATCATGCCAACCTCCTGAAGGCATACGTGCGACGAACTCAGTGCCAGGCAGGATACACCCCTGTCGTTGGGGAGAGTAGCGATGAGCACGCCGTGTCGGTGGCTCAGGAGAGAACAGCATTTTTACCAATTCTAACTCACTTGCTCCTCCACCAAGTTTTTGGGCGAAAGGGGCCTAAAAGCCGCCTTCCCTGTTCTCTGACAAGTAAGACTTCAATAACCAAAAAATAACGATTATCTACAAACAGACATACTGTGTAGGGTTATCCGTTTTTATACTAATTTACAAAACTTACTTGTCTTTTAAAACTAAGTTATTTTTTTGACATAAAATCCGCACACTTATTCTGACTAATTTCTCCCTACAAAACTTGCCCACACAGACAGGCAGACACGAGGCTGAAACCTGATCACTTAATTTATGCTATGGCAGGCTAGCGCAGATAAGAGGCCTTCGTTCACACAGTGCACGGCCCGCTTACAAACTGCGACCAAAAAATCAATAAAGCACACCTGGCGGGCAGGCACGCAGCGCACTAACTGTATTAGCAAATGTTTTGGAATATTCTCGATTGTGCCACGTCGACACACCGTATCGAGGCTGTCACGTGACACGACCGGGTTCGCCCATTGCTTGCTCGGACTCTCGCACCCAAAAAGTGTTGTTTTGACTGCGCTCTGGTGTGACCACTGTGTTTTAATTGTGTTATTTTAAAATGGCTAAAACGTTACTGAAGAACAGGTTTGTGATATTTGAGACCATAAGTTTTACTTTAACTGCATGTTAAGAGTATTTTTTTTTTTGTTGAAAGGAAATTAGGCGAATGCATGTTGTGAAACAACGGAGAGAGTTGGTTTTTCTTAGAAAACGAAAAAAAGTGAAACTAACTGCTTTAAAATGAACGACTCTATCTTAAAGGTTTTGTTGGTTCAAGGAAAATGAAACAAGATGTAAGCCAGTTTTAATTAAAAAAAAAACCATGTTTGGACTATGATGAGATGGTTCCCTTTATCTAATAATGGCGGGGCTGCATTTGTTGAAAGTCGGCCCGAAGCAAACAAAAACCATCACGCGTGGATTGTATGGGAGTGGTTTGAGAAAGCCCTAAAGCCTAGTTTAAAAAAAAAAAAATGGCGTCAATTTCTTTAGGGCGGAGGGGTTACACGGCTGATTCGATATGCTAAAAAAAACTTATACTTTGAATACTTTTTTGCTGTTCCTCCCAAGTTTAAAAATGTTTCTCGTTTGTATTAGGGACTAGATTGATTTGTTAAACTTACAGATTCAGTGGTTCAGGTGGGCAAGCTGATCTGTGATATTAAGATGTGTTATACTTTTCTAACCTTTTTTTTTATAATTCTAACCAGTCATTCTGCCTTTTTTAAGTGTGCCCTTATGCAACCTGATAGCGATTTTTCGAATGTTTTGGCAAAACAAACTTAGATAGGGGTTAGGCGGACCTTTAGTTAATTCTACCAGTAGGGAGAGGAGTAGTGTTGTGGCCGCAACTATCTTCATATAAATGCTTCAATATATTACAATGACGGATGTACTTAACTTACTGGGGCAATTTAAGCGCCATAAAAAGCTTGGTACAGGCAATTACTGCTGTAAAACTTTGCCAAAATGCTTAGTTGCAAGCATTGGTTGAGGAAAGAGGGGAGCACTGCAAAACTTAGGTTCAAGTGATTCATATATTGATCACTTGACCTGCTAAGCGCGGCAGCCTGCCGCCCAATGACGTCAGCACGGAAGCACCTTGCAAAGCTCGGCGGAAACTAGGCCAAGTGATCATATATGATCACTTTGGCCTACAAAAGCGCGGCAGCCCAAGCAAAGCTCAGGCGGCAAACTAGGGCCAAATGGGGTCACATATGATCACTTGGCCTAGATGATTGAGGTTGGAGCAAGACAAAAAAAAAAAAAAATAAAAAAAAACAACTGTTTAGTCACAAAGCAAGAAAGTGGATCATAGTAGTTTCACTTTTTGTTTTTGTTTGTTGGTGTTTGTGTGTTTTTGGCCTTTACCCCCCACGCACGCACGTCCCTCACCCCACCCCTGGATGTCCTATTGTGTGGTTTGTTTGTGGTTTTGTTGTTTGTTATGTCCTACCCCAGCATTGCCAACACCCCCCCACCCCACCCACCCCACCCCCCAACCCCCACCCCCCACCCCCACCCACCCCACCCCACCCACCCCAACCCACGCTGCACATCTCAAGTTCCTTCTAAGTTTTTTAACTTAAGTTACCCCAAGTTACTTTTTAGTTCTTACTCAAGTTGTCTTTAAGTCTCCTCCAAGTTATCCAACTAGTTCTTTACTTAAGTTACTTCTAAGTTTTTAATTAAAGTCGCCCAAGGTTTCTTATAATAAGTCTTGATCTAGTTGTAAATTAGTTTCTTAATAAGTTTTGATTAAGTTTCTTGATAAGTTCTGATTAAGGGTCATCCTCTAGTATCAACCAAGTTTTATTTCATGTTATCTTATAATATCCAAAAAATTACAATTTCTATGTTTTTATTCTTAAAAGTAATGCCTAATTATAGTACACACACGCCTCAAAAAAACGCGGTCATCGTTGAGGGATGTCTTGATTCAGCGTTTTCTGCGCAAGATCGGTCAGCATAGATACTTAATGAGTTCTTACATCCTAAGCAACCACATCGATTACATTTCGGGTCTATGTAAATGTCTTTTATAGACTCCATGTCTTTATTTATTGACTTTATCATTTTATAATACGCCATGATCTATTTTTATTAAAAAAAATTTAAAATTAAGTTCTTAAAATATTATTCCATCTGAAATGGATCAAAATGATCTTTTGTTGTTGACGGTTCTGGCGTGCTGTTGCCTTCTGTATTTAGTGGTTCAGATTTTTTTGATTGCTTTTGTTTCTGCTGCCATTGTGTATATATTTTATAACCGTAATAACTGCCCCCCACAGCAGCAAGGGCGCCAAAAATGGCAACAGTTTTAAGTTCAATATACCATGAAGACTTTGGTGCTGTAGGCCTTGAATCACATGGAGTTTTTATAGCTGGCATTGAATCAACTTGTTCTGGCGTTGGCGGTGTTATGTTTTCATTATGAGTTATATTCTGTAACATTAATTTTTTTTGTCTGTTCCACTCTGCTAATTTTCTTCCTGCTTTAACACGCCCAGGATGAGGATGCTTTTCACTGGTCTCCACCAGATTCAGTGTTTTCTGCTGATTTTCTGGCTTGGTTACTTTCTCCACCTGATTCAGTGTTTTCTGATTCTGCTGATTTTCTGGCTCGGTCATTTTGAAGGGAAATAAAATCTATATGATTAAAAGTTATTAATCCCATGATTAATGGCGATAACAATGTTCCAAATCTATAGTATAAATCACATCCTAGAGACTCTAATGACTTTGTTAAAACTGGATCTTGCGTTAAATCATACGTAAGATCTTGTTCAGAATCAATGGGAGCAAATCTACTGACTAGTTTAGTGTACAAACTAAGAACCGTTTGCCCAACGCTTTTTACCATTCTCGACCCCAACTGCGCCTCATACCTGTTATGATACTTTATAATGTCTTGTGGCGACATCTGTTGAATCTGTTCAATGCTGAATTCAGTTCCGAGGAACTGTTTTGTTTTTCCACATGCTGCCAAAGAATACAACCTTTCCTTTTTGGGCATAATAGCTTGGTCATCAACTTGGTCATTCATAAGTTCAGGAAGGTTTAGGCTGCCTTGTAGCTGTAGTAGATCATCACTGTTCATGTTTTTTATTAATTATAATTATTTTATTTTAAAAAAATGAGCACCGAAAAAACTGTTGCTCAACCTTGTATACCATTCTGCTGTTATTGGAGGTCTAAGTGTAGGATACTCAATGCTTGGTAAAAGCTTGTTAAGAATTAAACCAGCAGATCTTGGCAAACTAGACTTTGAGGATTCAGCAAAGCTGATTGCTATATTGCAGCTTCGTTTGCACGAAAGATTTTCTAGTCAAGCAAGGAATAATTCCAGACAGTATAAATATGTAAGAAAAAAATACATTTATAAAAAATGGCTTCACTCGTAATGATGATAGGCGGCGCTGTGGTTAATGCGCTTGCTTTTAGCGGAAGTAATTACGCGTTTAGTAAACTACGGGATGACGGCGAGAGAAAAAGACATAACAAAGCTATGGAGCAACTAGCAGCCGCACAAGATCGCTATGAAAAGCAGAGAATTGAGCAGTTAGATTTTATTAACACACACTGAAAAACAGGGACATGCAGCTTACACATTAAAGACGTTGATCAGGCAATAAAAGAGTATTATCTTGTAACAGGCAAACCAATCGAGACATTGCCCCCACCAAAATTCAGTGACTTTTATCAACCATCAAAAAACAAAAGATGCAAGAATCGGTTATTGTTGTATGACCGTGTGTATTTTGTTGCCATAATTTGAGTATAAAATGAAACAATATCTATTATTCACA
>JAFLJL010010315.1:0-19609 GCA_018398815.1 Conus ventricosus
CAAGCCTGCAGATGATGATACTTTTACATACTTGGACAAAGATACCTTTCTTAGACTATACAAGGCAATGGTGAATCGATTCTTGAATATGGCAATGTGATATGGTCTCCAAGACTAAAAAGGGATTCAATAGAAATAGAAAAGATGCAGAGAAGAGCAACTAAGTTAATACGGACATTGCTGATTATCCATATGAAGACAGATTAAGGTACCTAAGGTTGCCATCCCTCAAAGCCAGAAGGATAAGAGGAGATCTGATCCAAACTTATAAAATTTTCAATAATCTAGATATTGATGTTTTTTTGAACCTGCACTAACCAACATAACCCGTAACAGTTGTGACAAAGTACAAATACTGCAAGTTAATACTAATATAAGGAAACATTTCTTCAGCCAGAGGATAGCACCAATTTGGAATAAACTAACTCCGAACATCAAACGTGCACCAAATATTAACTCTTTTAAAAATCTTATCGATAAGCATGAAATAATTACTGACATCATGTTCGACTTTGATGGTCGAAAATAAAACTGGGCTCGCTGTCGACCTGAACAATGACAGAGCATATAAAGAAGGGGCATATAAAAGCCGCGAGGTGATGATGAAACAATCATCGCCCCAAAATCTGAACCTATATATATGTGAGGAAGAGGCAAGGTCCAAGCACTGTTCTTCTTCTTCTTCTTCCTAAAATACTGGTTCACTCAAAAACGAGTAGGTCACCAGCGCGCATGTTAAAAAGTAAAATAAAATAACATAAAACATAAAACAGTGCGACTCAGACTGTTGGCCCCTGGAGCAAATTTGGCAACAAGGGGTCGCACTCGATATTCAAGAAGTTAAAAACAATGGCCAAATTCAGGCCCAGGTAAAAGTAAAATATCTGGGGAAGTAAAAATAGAAAATCGTCAATATGCAGATCTCAAAACTGTCGAATCAATTTGTTTTTTAAAAGAGATTGCATTTGTGGCAATCTTGATGGCACCCGGCAGTGAGTTCCACAGCCGTACAGAACTGGGATAAAAGAATGTAAGTGGCTGTCAATATTTGATGCAGGTATGGTATAACATTGACCGCCACTCCTGGTGCTACTTTTATTCAATACTAGTTGTTCCATTGGAATATCGATTACTTTAGCTCTGCCTTTGAAGAAGATGTTAAGTTTGATAAAAGCTCTTCTCTCTTCTAAGGGTTTCCATTCTAATTTCCTCATGTTCTTCCTAGTATTCCCCTTTTCTTGTGGTTCCCTGTTACGAACCGTGCTGCTCTCTTCTGAATCTTTTCGAGGTTATCAATGTCCTTTAGATGGTAAGGATCCCAAACTGAGCAACCATATTCCAGTACTGGTCTAACCAGTGTTTTGTAGCAGTCGTCTTTAACCTTTTGGGGGCAGTCATTGATATTCCTGTATAAGAAAGCTAAGATGTTATTTGCTTTCGGTAAACATGTACTTTAGAGTATGAAATTCATGGGGCTGTTTGTACGCACTTTTTCGGGTGTTTTCGGTGCGGAACGATGCAAAGAGACGTAAGACACCCTCACCTGCCCACTTTGACCTGTCCTGCCCCACTTGTGGGTGCAAATAATTTATTTCACTTCACAAGTAGGGATATGCATGCACATCCAATGCGCCATTTTGGTTGCTGATCACATGGGCACAACGTCATCACTGAAGGCCATGCGGTTACTATTTATAGACAAGAACCCCAGTAGTGATGACGTTGTGCCCATGTGATCAGCAACCAAAATGGCGCATTGGATGTGCATGCATATATCCCTACGTGTGAAGTGAAATAAATTATTTGCACCCACAAGTGGGGCAGGACAGGTCAAAGTGGGCAGGTGAGGGTGTCTTACGTCTCTTTGCATCGTTCCGAACCGAAAACACCCGAAAAAGTGCGTACAAACAGCCCCATGAATTTCGTACTCTAAAGTACATGTTTACCTTTGCTTTCTTACATACTAAATTGTAATGTTCTTTCCATTTGAGACGACTATCTATAATCACGCCTAAATATTTTGCAGCATTAGTTTCTTTAAGAATAGTATTATGGATAGAATAATCTGATCTAATTGGTGAGCGTTTGATATCATGTATACGCAACACTTGGCACTTTTGGGGATGAAAATTCCATTTTCCAAGTACTTTCCCACTCTTGTAAAGCGTTTAGATCTTCTTGTAGAATGCGTGTATCATTCTTGCTTCTGATTGTTCTAAACTGTCATCTGCAAAAAGCCTTATACTAGTTATAGTAGTTCCAGGAGAGAGATTTCTACTTATGTCATTTATATAAATTAAGAAAAACAAGGGCCCCAGAACAGTTCCCTGTGGTACACCTGACAAGACTGGTTTACAATGGGATGACGACCCTTCCACAACAACTTTCTGCGTTCTCCCAACGAGAAATGATCTAGCCCATTTTAGCAAAGAACCGCCAATGCCGATGTGTTCCAATTTAAGCAGCAGGCCCTCATGGTCAACCTTATCAAAGGCTTTAGAAAAGTCTAATAAAATTGCATCTATTTGCTGTCTGTTGTTAAGACAGTTATTAAAATCATTGAGAGTTGTTATAAGTTGAGTCTCACAACTCCTTCGCTGTCTAAAACCATGTTGGGCATTATTTAAAAAGTCATATTTGTCAAGATGGTCCATTATGCTACTATATATTATGTGTTCAAGTAGTTTAGCTGATATGGATGTAAGAGATACAGGTCTATAGTTCTCTGCTTTTGTTTTGTCACCCTTTTTGAATTTCAAGGGAACAATGCTCGCATCTCGCCACTCATCAGGTATTAAATTACTCCCTGGTCCATATTTCACGTGTGAATAGCCAGACTGTGCACCATTGACCACTACGGTTTGTTTGCGGTCGCTGAGGAAGCTTACTATCTAGCACTTGCACATTCACCCACATAGTACTCTACCTTAGGGGGCAGTCCAGACTCTAGTTTGGAAGTCTCGTCAGTATTCTTCCTAAGCCCTTCAATGGCACCAGATTTTTTGTAAACTAAATCATTCGAGTCTTCTCTCTGTCAGAGTAAGTATCTCCGGGGTCTGTAACTGTAGTTAATGTAGCTTCTGAACTAACTAAAGTCTGATACCCGTCCTCTGTGAGCCTACGTGTCGTACTGCCGGATTCGTCTGCTTGTTTACTCAACCGTCAGTGAGCACTTCTAGTGCAAGGTGCACTTCCGCCGGTGCTCGCATGTATGCGCAGCATCCGAGCGTCATTACAGACATAACTTTTTTTTTTTTCTGTTGATACCACCAATGAGGTCAACGGCACAATTTGACACAGCTGACAGCACTTTCATGAAAATCATTAAAATGTAAATTTGACAGTCACATTCATGATTTTCATCTTAAGACAAGGCACTTTCAACTCCGACTTTTTGTGGACGGCAAATTCTCTGCGAGTGCCTGTGAAATATCTTTTGATTCTCGGCTTACAGACGATAATGAATAGAAAACATACGTACTGCCATTGCGAACAAAATTGAAGTCTTGCGAGTTGGAAACTTCTGTCTTCTCAGAGAACGTCACAACTATTACTTAATTCCATATTTCGGTGAACACGGCTCAGAAGAAATGAAAGCGGAAACGTGTACAGCCGACACGTAAAGCGTGCGGCTTGATAGGATCGGCAAAATGACGAAGCACAATCACTAATGTCTAATAATCAACAAGAAAACAAGGGGAAAAAAATGTAAAAGCTAGGCCTATTCAATTCTTATAAGCAAGTCCTAGTGGAGATACACACTGTTTTACTAAACATTTTATTAAAAATCAAGTATAAATTTTCAATTTGTTGATATGGAGTGAGCAACTGTTCTGTTTGTGTTCAAACTCCACACTGAGACCACGAGTTACAATGATATCAACCCTCCGCATTCAGAGTCCACTATTTTACGTCTCAACATCTAATTATTCATCACGGCCGGTCTGTGTGATGCCGTAATACCCTCAGCTTGCCTTCTGGTACAAGAAACTTATTTTCCGTTACTTGTACACAACGGACAAAAGTAACTTTTTGCAAAGCTAAGAGGCCTATTCTCTGACAAGTCCCAACTTCCAGTTTCATTTTGTCCTGTTCTTAATTGGTTTCTAATATCTGTTTGTTTATTTACTACGAAATCACTTAGCGATGGACAATATCCAGGCATTACCGCCGATTATGCTCCACGGTGTAAAGTACGGTTGAAAAGTAACTTTCTCAAATTCGCTATTCAGTAATTCTTTGTATTACTCCTTCATAATCATCACCCCCCCCCATCCAGTTGAGGACACAAATTTTGTGCAGAAAGACAGATGGATAAACACCTTACGTCCTTGGCCTTGGCTCAGTTACAGACATATGCACTTCGCGCAGAGTGATGTGATTAAATTCAATGGAAGGGTGTCATTGAATTAAGCTTATAACGTGAATTTCAGAAATAAGATAAAGATTAGATAATGTTTTTGCCTTATAGCGCAGCCGACCGCAAAGGGCCATACAGGGCTGTCACCACCGTTTAAAATCAACTGCACAAAGTCTTTCATTCCACACAATTCTTTACAATACACATCGTCTAAAAACACATCCAAAGTTTGTTAAAACTGTTTCTTCTAGACGACCACCCAACGTAGATGACAGCAAGAGTTTGTTATCGGCCGTCTGTTTATACCAATCCTCCATCATAGTCTCTGGACATAATTGTTTAATTTTGGTTTCAGATCTGATCAGGGGATATAAATGTTTGACAGTTTCTCTGTTGTGGAAAAAAAAAATTCTTGGCACAAACGATCAACCTTTTCATTCCCTCCGATGCCAACATGACCAGGAACCCAACCAGAATAATGTTGTAACCATCCACTTCAACTTGGTAAAAAGTTCAAAAGAAGTGTACAGTTCTGGATGCTGAATGTTGCGGCCACTAAGGCCTCCAAAGATGACAGTGACTTGACATAACCAGAAAGTCCATCTTTGCTGATTGAGAGCTTATCTCTATGCCAAACCGAGCAGTAAGTTCAGCAGAATAACAGAAGCATCTGAAGGAATATGTTCTTAACAAAATATTGAGAAGGAAGCACCAGGGCAATAGGCTGCACAGGCCACACCACTTCAGACTTGGACCCATCAGTGAAAATTTCTGATAGATGGAATTTCGAACAGAGGTCACAGTATCTGAGAAATGCTTAAAAAGACAATGATCAAACAAAGTCAAAAATCCACAGAACAAGTGAAAGTTATTTTCGAAGAGGGAAAAAGGTAGGATAGTTGCATCGAACATTTTTTGCACTGGGAGGAAGGGGCAGGGGTGGGTAGCAGGTCTGACCTGACCTGACCTGCCAGAGAGTAGTTCCGGGACAAGACCTAGCATGCCCATATGACATACCATCCATGGACAACATCACTACCAGCGAAAACGGCGTGATGTCCATGCTGAAACCTAAAACCCCAACAAGGCTTGTGTACCCTGATGGAATCTGCTCAAGAGTTTCTCAGAGAACTGGCAGAGGAGCCCACGCCTGGCCCGACTAACCTATTCCGCTCAACCCAGTCCACGGCATAGTAACCCGCAGACTGGAGGACAGCGCATATAAGACCAATAGTCAAGAAGGAGAACAATACAACCCAGCCAATTACCGGCCAGTCTCCCTTACCAGCACTGTGTGCAAACTGTTGGAGCAACATTATAGTCATGCAGTAACTGAAAACACCTTCAGAGCCACCCGATATTGAGCGAAAAACCACCTGGTTTAGAAAACGGAAATCGTGGAGACACAACTACCTAGAGTTCACCGAAGAGCGGACGGCAAACCATGGAAAGCCGGCAAACAGACCGATGTCCTCATAATGGACTTTTCCAAGGCATTCGACCGGCAATCACTCTTTGCTAAAACATAAACTCCAGAGACATGCGTTAGGGTTACTACGGGAGCATTGGATCACTAGTTTATCTCAGGGATCGGCAGCATGCAGTAGTGGGTGGATTGTCCTCACTCCTCCGTTACGTCCACGTCAAGGTGTACCTCAGGGTCTGTGCTAGTCCATGCTGGTTCCTACCTACTAAATGACCTTTTCCCTTCCTGATAACTCTTAGCAAAAGCACGGTATTTCGCCGATGATACAGCAGTATCCAGGATGCCAACAACAGCAAATCCAGAACACTCCAAGAAGATCTCGAACTCTAACGAATTGGAGAGGAGCTGGGATATGGAGTTTTCATCCCTGCAAATTGCCAAACTCCCTTGTGTCACAAGGAGTATCCACACATCACCACGACTATTCCCTTCATGGACACATCCTTGACACCGGTAACATCAGCTAAATACCTTGTGTGACCCACCAACAAAGAAATAGCTGGAACGAACACCATAAATAATTGTGCTTCAGGCCAATAAACACCTAAAATTTCTTCTGACCATAACCTAAAGATCAGCTCCTCAGCCATCAAAGAACGAGCCTAAAAGCACTTTTTCTCCCCATCTTGATATGCGTCTTCTGTCTGGGATCTCCACACAGAAGAAAACATAGCTAAAATAGAAGGCTGTACAAAACAAGCTGCACGCTTTGGTCCTCAAACAGATACAGAACAACTTCAAGTGTTAGCCCAGCTTGCTGGATACACTGGCTGGCCCTCATTGGAGAACGTCAGCAAGTAGCAAACTTTCGATGCAGTTTAAAGTGGCACCAAGGCCTTGTCCACAGCCCCAGCTCTAAAGAAAAACTGGTCCTCTACCCGACCGTAAGCGAAGAGGCCACGAAGAGACAATGTTCACATCAAACCTCAAGGACCCAATACAGAGCTGCTTCCTTCCTGACTCAGAACTATTTAAAACGGAACAATCTCTCACAAGGAACTGTTGAGGCCACAACATTTGACACATTTCGTGTCAGACCTCCAAAGAGCCCTGAAGAGACTCCCCTCCCCTCCTTCCCCCCCCCCCCCCCACCCTCTTCCTCCACCCCTACATCATCATCATGTAAACGCACTCTAAAGATCACGTCTACAACCCAGATTTCTCAGCAGCCGAAACCCCCCAGTTAGAGGTGCCAGAATAACAAGTGTGATTTGGGCCCCAACAATAAAGAAGAAGAAAAGCTCATTTGGCCAAATTATCACTGCAGTCCTTCACAAAGGCATCTCTTTCCAAATTGATTTTTATAAAAGCGATGGAGGTGAGGGACACTTCAAGTGTTCCGTCATTACAGCGTGGAAGAGGGAGGAGGCTTTCGTTCATCTTCCATTTTCCTTCCTCGACAAAGGGGGAAGGGGAGGGGGAGGTAAGGAGGATAAAAAAAAATTTTTAGCTTGTTTATTTGTTACAGAGTGTCACCAATAACAATTTTTTTTACTATTGCCTTGCCTGCATCTTTCTGCAAACGAGACAAAGACATGTAGGCATAGTATCTACATCTTAGTCTTGTATTCCACATAGAACAGATATACCCCTAAATCATCACTATAATCCACACACACCAACACACACACACACACACACACACAGAGGGAGAGAGAGAGAGAGAGAGAAGAGAGAGTGAGAGAGAGAGAGAGAGAGAGAGAGAGAGTAGAAGTTGGTACTAACAATTTAACTGGTCATAAGCTTGAAAGCCCTGGTGACCGGAGATACATGTATTCATGAATTTGAATTTAGTTACGAAAGAGTAAAAATCGTCACACAACTAACAGACACACACAGACACACACATGACCACTATTAAACCCACCCTCCAAGTGTAACCATTAATATGTGTATGATCCTCGTTTTTAAAGCTTATACACCATAAGATTCTAAGCTGGTAAACTCGAAATACCACGTTTCACAATTTCATATTTTCACTCGTTAAGCATGTTCGTTTTCACTGCATCAATCCAGCCTTCAATGTTTTCTTTGCACGATACACAAGAATATCATTACTAACAGACATATAATTCGATAGTTCTTCCTCTCTGCTTCTTTTCGTTTCAAACAATATATTTTTGTTTTTTTTCTCAACTCGTCGTAGCCCTGCAACTTAAAAAACAAAATGATTTTCCATCCTACTGACCATGACCAACATCAGACAGGTGGGGGTTGGGGTGAGGGCGTTGGAACCATGAAGCATTTTTGCTAAAAACCCATATTGATTTTTTGCATGTAACCAAAAATCGTTAATCTGAACACCGCAAGACAGATTCTTTGCCATCTATTTGTAACAACTGATATATATCTCTCTCTGTTTGAAATAATGAATTCAACGAAACGAACCATTTAATATTATTAATTAATTTCAATTATTCATATGCCCGTTTTGTTTACATGTATATGACTATGAATCTGTATTAAATTCAGATATAAAACCATAATTAGCAACCTACTCCCTGGCACATTCCAAACAATTCCGAATCCGTGTTCTGTTAAAGTTTTCTTGATTTGAATATTACCCAGTTCTGCTAACCCCGCCGCCCCCCCCACCCCCCCCCCCCCCCCCCCCCCCCCCCCCCTCTTCCAGCAACAACATCATTTTTCGTATGCACCTGTCCACACAATCTCGACACTGGTACCCCGTCCAATATTGTATACATTTCATAAATGGTTTTCCATAAAGATACCTGCCGAATTCGCCATAAACAGAAACGCGCATTTGACGAATGCATGGCACACCAATGAAATCTCCCATGGCAAAATGTGAGTACCTTTCCATTGACAGCAAGTCCCCCCAAACCTCCGCTTCATACGCTCAGCCTGGTCCTTCAGCATAATCAGGAAATCAGAAAAGAGGAGAGAGAGAGAGAGGAGAGAGAGAGAGAGAGAAGAGAGAGAGAGAGAGAGAGAGAGAGAGAGTGTGTGTGTGTGTGTGTGTGTGTGTGGTGTGTGTGTGTGTTGTTGTGTTGGGTTTGGAAGAGAGAGAGAGAGAGGAGGAGAGAGAGAGTGTGTTGTTTGGGAAGAGAGAGAGAGAGAGAGAGAGAAAGAGAGAGGAGAAGAGAGGGAGGCGAGAGAGATTGTTGAGGTTTGGGGGAGAGAGAGAGAAGAGAGAGAGAGAGAGAGAGAAGAGCGATGAGAGAGACAGACAGACAGACAGACAGACAGAGACAATAGTCATTAAAAGGCTGGAAGCTCTGAATCTTTTCCACCAACAGTATAGGTACCCTGCCACCTGCACCACTTCCATTTCACCCCCTCTCCTCCCATAGTGTTTCACAATTCCATTCCAGTCAGTACAAAGTACAGGTAGGTGCGAGATGCTGTTCAACCCTAGGGTTGCGAGGTGGGCGGTTCAACCGGCAGGTGGAGGCAGATTTTCTAGTCGCCTCTACAGTCCTCCCTCTACCAACTGAGCTAGTACGGGACCTGAAGGAGATTTTTTTCCTGGCTCCGACTTTTAAGTGAAGTATGGTCTTTCTCACAGCCACGAGCTGTGACCCAGATCGACTAGACCCTCGTGGGAGCTATGTCAAGGCTGGACTGAAGCTGTACAGAGACTGGTCCGTCAGTTCTGGAAAGAGACTCGAAGA
The DNA here is from genome assembly GCA_018398815.1 of Conus ventricosus. NCBI lineage: Eukaryota > Metazoa > Mollusca > Gastropoda > Neogastropoda > Conidae > Conus > Conus ventricosus. Next base: position 9,482 of record JAFLJL010010315.1, read on the forward strand.
GCTGACAAAAGCAAATGACATAGCTGCGGAGAGGCTCTACAGGCTCAGATAGGGGAGCTTGAGAAAACACCCCAAAAATGGCCGAACACATTGCAACAGTTCACATATGTGCAACGCACAGACTTCAACACCAAACAAACTACTGGTCTTCTATTACCAACTGACCAACGCGAGGGAGGACGAGTCCACGTGCGAGACAGGCAGTAGTGGACTACTTCAGAATGTATTAGTAGAATGCGGTGAACAGGTGCGAATCTCCGTTAGAATCGGATGAAGAGCTCGCAGAGTCCGCTAACGCCGTGCAGAAAAAATTAAGAAGTGCGTCTCCTACTTCAAGCCTGACAACCATGGGATGGGGTGGAAGCACAGACAAATGTTTCGACCCCTCAACTCCAAACATTTTAAGGGGCCGGGCCACATTCAGGTCATGACCTATAAGCTCTTCTGCTGCCAGGACTTTTTTTTTTTGTCCTGGGCTCGTGCCGATATGCGAACCAGCAACTTTTGGAAGGGTTTAGCATCTACAAGGAGTGGGTTATTACCTTTCTAGAGTCTAGAGTATTGAAGACTCTTACTACCGGCTGTAGGACACCGGAAGTTGCCTCATGAATTCATTTTTGTTCCTCCTCGATATATCCAGCCTTGCAGAACTCTCTTTCACCCGCCCTCTGCCATTGCCTTTAGAGTTCTAGTCGTCTTCAATCAATAGCCACGCCGTCCTCCATAGACTTTTAAGTTACTCGGGTGTGCGCATAAAAAAATCCTACTATCTTGTATAAAAGACAAGCATTCAAACCACACACAACACCCTCCCCCGACTAGTCTTACTACCAGCTAGCCTATAAAACAACAACAACAACAACCAACAACTAATTTGTGGAGCTGCAGGAAGGCTACCCACGTTCACCTTTACAAGAGGGTTTACCCCCACTCCCTATCCGGCCCAGAACAAGCATTAGGCTAGTCAAGGCCCACCAACCATTCACACACACACTTCCACCACGACAACACATACAAGGACTGATTTTTAAAAGTAAAGTTTGCTAAGCTCCCTCCTGAAATGTGCAGAGAGGGGGCCTATCGGCAGGCATCTGGCCGGTAGAGAATCCAAAACTTGAATGGTGCGGTGAAAGAAACTATCATCAGACATCGTTTTTGATCTAAGGTAGCGGCGAAATTTCTTGGAGTGGTGTGGCTCTTGGTTCTGGCGGATGCTGTTTTCAGGCACCTCCTCTGTGGGAATGTCCCCAAGGTTGTTCACAGACTTTAGAACATTATTAGTTGGGCTTTTCGTCCTCCTGACTCCAATACCCATTTGAGGTCAGTGAGCAGACCAAAACGCTACATGTGTAATCATAGCGTTGGTGGACGTAACTCTTCGAGCTTAGAAATCCGATCTGTTTTACGTGACCATAACTGATGAGCCAGCAACATTCACCCCTCCTCCTGGCATCCCCCGGTCCAACATCTTGATGACCTTGAGTGGGGCACATTCCAGTATCTAGTGGATTTGGCCAGAGTTCTAGAATTTGCAAGTAAATTTCACCCCCCAAGTGAATGACCCGTTCATGAGGGCAACGGGCTTTATAAACAATAAACTACCTGTATTACCCACCCCCCTCCCTCTTTCACACACACACACAACGCGAGGTCCTAACCACTAAGACTATCACGGCCCCTATCCTAGACTATCACGTTAACTGAAGAACCAACATACACCACACAACCACACACACACACACACCCAACACACACTTCAGTTTTTCAGTTTCATCAAGAGGGCCGTCACAACTAGACTATCACGTTAAACTAAGAACAACACACACACACACTAACAATCACGTTAAACTGAAGAACAACACACACACTGTAGAACAACACACACACTGAAGAACAACACACACACTGAAGAACACACACACTGAAGAACAACACACACACTGAAAACAACACACACACTGAAGAACAACACACTGAAAACAAACACACACCCTGAAGAACAACACACATACACACACACACGAAAACAAACACACACCACACACTAGACAATCACAACCGCTAGACTATCACGTTAAACTGAAGAACAACACACACACACACACACACTCACTTAGTATCAGTTTCATCAAGGAGGCGTCACAACTGAAGAAACAACACACACACACACACACACACTCTTCAGTTTCATCAAGAGGCGTCACTAGTCCATATACCCTACCCCACATCCGCTAAGTTCCCGATCCACACTACGCATGATTATAAGCTGATGGATAAATGATTAACAACAAAGAGAGAGATTTGAAAACACAACACACACACACACTGTCCCGTTCTAAAAAGATCTATACCAATTGAAGTAAACAAGTGTGGTATGTTTTGCTCCCATAAGAACCCTAACACAGAGTAACTTTTATTCAAACAGGCACATCCTTGATAACTTGAATAAAGTCAGACAAATACATAGACGAACAATCTAATAGTGGTGAAAAAACAAGCCAGCCAACAACTGAACTGTCTGGCAAAATTTGGACTTGAGGGGAGGGAGGGAGTTTGAAAAGATGGAGATACTGGGAAAATGAAATTAAAAAAAAAAAAATGTTACAGATATGAAAACCTCTTCTCTTAGCTGCATACGGGAACCACGCAATCCCTTTTGAAGGCAGATATATTTGTATTGCCTGCTCCGAGGCCCTGTTCGCCCGCTGGATCGGGGACTCACAGGGAGACAACGAAGCATGGTTGTGTTCTGCGCTCACCGGAGTCAATAGAGACACACAACCACAGTCCATAATACTGCTGCTGTTCTCAACACCATGGGTGCAAAAAAAGAATCCACCAGCACCCCCAACAGCCAGCGAAGAGTAGTAAATGCAAACCACACGAAAGTGTGGGGGAGGTAAAAAAAGTTGCTGTAAAACTATCAAAAGACATTATGCCAATTAATATAACATGTAGGGACAGTCTTTGAGAGCCTACTCCTGAGATCCATCCCAAAGAAGCAAGAGATCAAAAGACAACACACAGACGGACAAAACAAAATCACAAATAACCTCAATTTAATCAAAGAAAAATCGGAAATGAAATGAGGAGTAGTGAACAGTAAACGATAAACAAGTAAACAAAAGATGGGGGAAAAACAAGGGCAGCAGAGGACATCCGGAGTCAGAACCACGGGTGGTGCCCAACCCCCCTAGAGTGTCAGGAATAAGGGCCGAACACTGCTTGAAGGGCTTCTCTTCTGAGACTTCTCTGCTGCCACCTCCTCCTCACGAGTTTCTTTCATCTGATGCAATGGGTAAACCATTGACTTCCGTAATAGGCCGGAGGACTTCCGGGAAAGACCGGAGGACACTGGAAAGAAACCAGAACAAGGGCTCTGTGGGCTGGCTCCCCACTTTGCCTTAAACATGTGGCCACGAAAAAACTAAAGGAAAAGATGCTCCCGAGGATTCACCGAAAGGGGAGAGGAATGATGAATCCATCGGTGCTCAACCAATCACGACTGCAAATCCCCAACGGACTATGAACCATGGACCAAATGGAATTCCATGTGTCTGGTGGAAGCGTTTCGCTAACCACCCCGTGCATGAAGATCCCCAGAACAAAGATGGGGATGTGTGAAGACTCATCTGCTGAGCACATCGCACTGCATCAGCAATAAGACGTCCGGAAGACCAAGCCAGGATTTAAACCACATGCCAAGGACATCCACGCAGTTGTGGTTCGGATGAGGAATTTGCACAGCCCTCGATGCGCAAGCGCCTGAAAGTCAACCTGCCACGAGCAAACGAAAACGGAAGATTGGTAAACTGGATGCAAAAATCGTCCCCCAAAGACCGATGCACTGATAGGAAAAGCAACCCTGGAACACAAACTAGCCACATATGGGGACATTGTGTATGCCACATGTAAGACGCCTATGGATAAAACTACCCAAAGAGAAAACAACCTCCAAAGAAATCCAGACGCCAAGTAAAGATGGACAAGATCAGAGTCCACAAGAACAACCTCAAGAAGCAAATGAAGACCGCACTTGCCATGAAAAACAAGGCTTGGAAAACCTGAGGGAAACTTGAAAGAAAACACAGCGTCCCTCAGCAAAGCGGAATCTGCAGAAGAGAAAGCAAAAGAAGAAGAACACAAGAGCGCTTCTCAGAGACCCCTTCCAGTTTGCCAGAACACTGTTTGAGCAGACCAAAATCTGGGACCCTACAGTGTGGACAAAGGAGTTCTCTAGCAGCATCTGAGGAAAACATACTCCGACTCACAGAGCAAAGCACCACTCGACATTCAAGGTCTGTGTGGCCAACCAACCCTGAGAACCGTTCAATGGCAAGCCTCCAACGTTGGTCGAAACAGAAGTGGTCGACTAAGCAGAGCCAAATCATCACCAGGGCCAAACGGAATACCTACCAGCTTTACAATATAGGCCCAATAATGGTGCTGGAGTGGCTCCCAGGCTGCACTGCGATCGGCTTTGAAAACCAGAAGATCAGCGGCCAGTGGATGACCCACCCCCCCCGGGGGGGCAGATGTGCGTACATCCCCAAAGAGACAAACGCAAGTGACATCAGCCAGTTCAGGCCAATACACTACTGAACGTCGAAGGAAAATCTTCTTCTCTGACCATGGCAGCCAAGCTTGACCAGTAACCTGATGGAAAACAAGTACTTGATGGTCCGTCCAGAAAGGTGGCATCCCAGGCGTGGCTGGCGTGTAGAACACGCCACAATGATCTGGGACGCAATCCCAAAAAGCAAAAACAGAAAAATGAGACCTGGACGGAGTGTGGCTTGATCTGGCAAACGCCTATGGTCTGTGCCCCAGAGATGATAACCGTTTGGCATCTGAGATGTACCATGTGCCAAAGACATTTCCCGACATGCCAAGAAGTACTTTCAATGGCTTCTTCAATGCGGTTTCTCTTACAAGGATACACAACTGAATGGATCAACTTGTAAGTGGCATGCAATGGCTGTGCAATTTCCCCCGAACTGTTCGTGCTGCAATGGAACTCATCTTGACAGCACAACAAACAACGCGAGACAAACAGACCTTGGCGATGGATACAAGAATGCCTCCTCTCAAGGCCTTCATGGATGACACTACAGTGATTTCATCCAGAGAAGACGAGACACGTCATGTGCTGAGAGTGCGTAGCTGGAACACATAGTTGCCTCATCCAGATGAAGATCAAGAGAGCCAAAGAATCACGGAGTCCTCTCATTGAGAAAGGAAAAGTGGCCGAATCAGTGGGTCCTTCGTGTTGCCAACCAGGCCATTCCACACAGTCACAGAAAGCCCATCCAAGAGCCTTGGAAAGATGTATGAGATTACGCAGAAAGACACACAAAGATCAAAATAAACCAAGCCAGATGGCGGAAGAAGGCTGGAGACCATTGACAGTGGGCTCCTTGGCAAATACAAGGTCTGGTGTCTGCAGTTCATGCTGCATACCAAGCTCCTATGGCCTTCTGATGAATATACGACATCTGCAACCAGCACAGTGGAGGCAATGGAAGCAAAATCACCAATTCCCAAGGAAATGCTTGGTGTCCCACCCTGTCTGACTGACATCGCGCTGTACTGGTCGCCAAAGCAAAGCTTCAAACTACCACTGAAATCCATCCATGGAGTAATACAAAGCATGAAGATCAGACTCAAAGCATGCTGGAGGACTCCAGAGACAAGGTGGTGAAAGCAATCAATCCCCAGCAGAAACCGCAGATAATGGAAAGTTCAAGAGGCATGGATTCTGCAAAAGAAAAGTCTCAAGAACAGAGAAATAACAGACACACACAGACAACAGACAAGGACGGGGGTGACCAAAACTGGAATGTGGTCAAAGCCAAAGGAAAAGCAAAAGAGACATGCTGATTCAGGAATGAGAAAAGAAGAAGACCAAACAAGACTCCAAAAAAGCAGTCCCACAAGCCACAAGGGCAATGGACACGTGGAGAATGCACTTCCAAAGAAGTCTAACTTGGAATGACATATGGCACATGGCCCCTTCTCAGGACACATCCTCTCAGATCTGCATATGACCCTTCGTGCCCTCAAATGCAAACCTGGGAAGAGGGGGAAATAGACATCCTGCAGTGCCCCCTTTGCATGAAAAAACAAAACAGTGAGCATGTTATAAGCTCATGTAAATAGCCCTGGCTCCAAGGAAGGCACACATGGAGGCACACCAATGTGCTCAAAAGAAATTGTACAAGACTCTGGGCTAGTACCAACACCAACAAAAGGAGAATCAGGACTCCAAAAGCACCCCGCAACATTCTCCAACGGCAAGGAGGCAAAGCAAATCATGGCCAAGAACAACAGTGCCACTCGAAACATGCTGGCAGAGTCTGCTGGAATGGGGCATATGAACTGGGGAGTGCACTGCAGACCTCCAGAATGAAGAGTCCACCTAAACAGAGATCATCAGCAAGAGTGGGCATGAGACCAGACATAGCAGTCCACTCTAAGTCAACCAAGCAGCTGATCATATCGAGCTCCCGGTGCCAATGAGAACAGAATGATGCAGCTCAAATCAACAAGACTGAAAAGTATGCTGATCTGCACTGGCAAACAGCCTGAGGAGAGAAGGCTATCAGGTCAAAGTCCTCACTGCAGAAATTGCCTGAGCAGCTAGGGGATTTGAAGGAACGTCTGCATACAGCCATCATGAAACAGCTCTCAGTTTGCAGGGAAGGAAAAAACCAGAGCCCTGAAAGCAATGGTATACGTCGACGCAAGAGGTGTTCAAGCTGATCTGTCAAGGAGGAACAAAAGTGAACTTCATAAGGCTTAATTTCCCTACAAATATCAGGTGACCCTGTGGCTCAGTGGGTTAAAGCGCGAGTCATTAAGTAGAAAATGAGCATGTCCAGAGGTCTGGGTCGAATCCCAGCCAATGGCTCGTCCCAAAGATGGGGAAAAAAAGGGGCAGCAGAGGGACAATCCCCGGAAGTCATGAACCGGGGGTTGGGCCCAACCCCCCTAGAGTGTCAGGAGATAAGGGGGGCCGAAACACTTTGCTTGAATGGGGGCTTTCTCTTCTGAGACTCTCTGCGCCACGCTCACCCACGAGTTTTCTTTTCTATAAACAAGTGGGAGCAAAAATCGTCCAAAACTCGATGCTGATAGAAAGCACCCTGGAACAAACTAGCCACTTGGGGACATTGTGTATGCCACATGTAGAGACGCCTATGGAGTAAAACTACCCAAAGAGAAAACACCTCCAAAGAAATCCAGACGCCAAGAAAAGATGGACAAGATCAGAGTCCAAAAGAACAACCTCAAGAAGCAAATGAAGACCGCACTGCCAGCTGAAAAACAAGGCTTGGAAAAACTGTGGGAGACCTGAAAGAAAAACACAGCGCCCTCAGCAAAGCGAATCTGCGAGGAAGAGGAAGAGCAAAAAGAAGAAGACCAAGAGCGCTTCTTCAGAGACCCCTTCCAGTTTGCCAGAACACTGTTTGAGCAGCCAAAATCTGGGACCCTAAGTGTGGACAAAGGAGTTCTTGAGCAGCATCTGAGGAAACATACTCCGACTCACAGAGCAAAGCACCACTCGACATTCAAGGTCATGGTGTGGCAACCAACCTGAGAACAGTTCAATGGCAAGCCTCCAACGTTGGCGGAAATCAAGAAGGTGGTCGACAAAGCCAGAGCCAAATCATCACCAGGGCCAAACGGAATACCTTACCAGCTTTACAAGAAATGTCCCAAGGTGCTGGAGTGGCTCCACAGGCTGCTGCGATCGGCTTGGAGAAACCAGAAGATCAGCGGCCAGTGGATGACGGCAGATGGTGTGTACATCCCCAAAGAGCAAAACTCAAGTGACATCAGCCAGTTCAGGCCAATATCACTACTGAACGTCGAAGGGAAAATCTTCTTCTCTGTCATGGCAGCAAGGCTGACCAAGTACCTGATGGAAAACAAGTACTTGGATGTGTCAGTCCAGAAAGGTGGCATCCCAGGCGTGGCTGGCTGTGTAGAACACGCCACAATGATCTGGGACGCAATCCAAAAAGCAAAACAGAAAAGAGAGACCTGGACGTAGTGTGGCTTGATCTGGCAAACGCATATGGATCTGTGCCCATGAGATGATACAGTTGGCTCTTGAGATGTACATGTGCCAAAGAACATCCGCGACATGCTCAAGAAGTACTTCAATGGCTTCTCAATGCGGTTCTCTACCAAGGAGTACACACTGATTGGATCAACTTGGAAGTGGGCATTGCAATGGGCTGTGCAATTTCCCCGATACTGTTCGTGCTGGCAATGGAACTCATCTTGAAAGCAGCAACAACAACGCGAGACAAACAGACCTTGGCGATGGATACAAGATGCCTCCTCTCAAGGCCTTCATGGATGACACTACAGTGATTTCATCCAGAGAAGACGAGACAACGTCATGTGCTGGAGAGGCTGGACGACATAGTTGCCTCATCCAGAATGAAGTTCAAGCCAAAGAAATCACGGAGTCTCTCATTGAGGAAAGGAAAGTGGCGAATCTGTGGTCTTCAGTGTTGCCAACCAGGCCATTCCAACAGTCACAGAAGAGACCAGTCAAGAGCCTTGAAATGGTATGATGATACGCTGAAAGACACACAAAGAGCAAAAGAAACCAAGCAGATGGCGGAAGAAGGCTTGGAGACCATTGACCAGTGTGGGCTCCCTGGCAAATACAAGGTCTGGTCTGCAGTTCATGCTGATACCAAAGCTCCTATGGCCTCTGATGATATACGACATCTGCACCAGCACAGTGGAGGCAATGAAGCCAAAATCAACAAGTTCACAAGGAAATGGCTTGGTGTCCACCCTGTCTGACTGACATCGCGCTGTACTGTCGCCAAGCAAAGCTCAACTACCACTGAAATCCATCCTGGAGGAATACAAAGCAGGAAGATCAACTTCAAAGCATGCTGGAGGACTCAGGACAAGGTGGTAGAAGCAATCAAGCCCAGCTGAAGACAGGCAGAAAATGGAAAGTTCAAGAGGCGATGGATTCTGCAAAAGAAAGTCTCAAGATCAGAGAAATAACAGGACACACACAGACCAACAGACAAGGACTGGGGTGACCAAAACTGAATGGTGGTCAAAGGCCAAAGGAAAAGCCAAAAGAGACATGCTGATTCAGGAGATGAGAAAAGAAGAAGACCAAAAAAGACTCCAAAAAGCAGTCCAGCAAGCCAGCAAGGGCAATGGACAACGTGGGAGAATGCACTCCAAAGAAGTCTAACTTGGAATGACATTTGGCACATGGCCCCTCTCAGGATCAGCTCATTCTCAGATCTGCATATGACCTTCTGCCCTCAAATGCAAACCTGGTGAAGTGGGGGAAAAAGACGATCCTGCATGCCCCCTTTGCCATGAAAAACAAACAGTGGAGCATGTTCTAAGCTCATGTAAAGTAGCCTGGCTCAAGGAAGGTACACATGGAGGCACAACCAAGTGCTCAAAGAAATTGTACAAGTAGTCTAGGGCTAGTACCAACACCACAAAAGGAGAATCAGGACTCCAAAAGCACCCGCAACATTCTTCACGGCAGGAGGCAGCAAATCATGGCCAAGAACAACAGTGCCACTCGAAACATGCAGGCAGAGTCTGCTGGATGGGGCAGATGACTGGGAGTGCACTGCAGACCTCCCAGAATGGAAGAGTCACCCGAGATCATCAGCAAGAGTGGCATGAGACCAGACATAGCAGTCCACTCTAAGTCAACCAAGCAGCTGATCATGATCGAGCTCACGGTGCCATATGAGAACAGAATGGAGGCAGCTCAAATCTACAAGACTGAAAAGTATGCTGATCTGGCAACAGCCTGAGGAGAGAAGGCTATCAGTCAAAGTCCTCACTGCAGAAATTGGAGCTAGGGGATTTGTAGGAACGTCTGCATACAGCCTCATGAAACAGCTCTCAGTTGCAGGGAAGGAAAAAACCAGAGCCCTGAAAGCAATGGCAGAAGCGGCAGAGAGGTGTTCAAGCTGGATCTGGTCAAGGAGGAACAAAAGTGAACTTCATAGGCTTCAATTTTCCCTCACCCAAATATCAGGTGTCCCTGTGATGGCCTCAGATGGATCAAAGCGGCGAGTCATTAAGTAGAAACATGTAAGGGGGTTCCCCAGATGT
>JAFLJL010010329.1:0-12125 GCA_018398815.1 Conus ventricosus
TGTTGTTTAACTTCCCTCCAGTGTCTCGCCTCCTAGCTGTTGCGAGGCCGGCCTCTCTTTCTCTTTCCCTGCGGGTTCCAGGTCAGGGCTTGGCGTGTGGTGCTGGATGCTGGCTTCCTGAGGGTGTGTCCGATCCAGCCCCACTTCCTTCGCAGTATCTACTTGGCCACTGGTTCCTGTCCCACACACTCCCACAGATCTTCGTTTCGGATCTTGTCCTGCCATCGGATTTTGTAGATGCGCCTCAGACAGGTGTTGAAGAATGTCTGTATCTTTTGTTGCATCGTCTGTGTTGTCCGCCATGTCTCGCATCCGTAGAGCAGAATTAATTTCACACTGGACTTGAAGATGCGGAGTTGATTCTTATGCTGATTCCTCCAGATGCCCAGATGTTCCTGAGCATGATGAATGTTGCTCTTGCCTTGCCGATTCTGGCTGTGACGTCTCGGTCCGTGCCTCCCTGTTGGTCAACCATGCTTCCCAGGTAGACGAAAGACTCCACCTCCCTGATGGGCTCTCCACCGACTGTGACTGATGTGCTGGCAGTGGTGTTGATTTTCATCAGCTCGGTCTTCTTCCTGTTGATCTTGAGCCCTGTCCTGGCTGATGTGGTCTCCAGGCGAGTGGTCTTGTCCTGCATCTGGCTGTGGCTGTGTGACAGGAGCGCCAGGTTGTCAGCGAAGTCGAGGTCGTCGAGCTGCACCCAGAGTGTCCACTGTATACCGTTGTTTCTGCCTGTTGTAGTGGTCTTCATGATCCAGTCAATGACCAGGAGGAAGACGAACGGCGACAGCAGGCATCCCTGCCGAAACTCGGACTTCACCTCGAAACTTTCAGACAGGTGGCCGGCGCGCGCGCGCCGGCGTGGGCAATCCTGCAGTTCATGTCCTGGTAGGTGCACCGGATGAGGGAGATGATCTTCTGGGGGAATCCGTAATGCTTCAGCAGCTTCCACAGCGTCTCTCTGTCCACACTGTCGAAGGCCTTCTCATAATCTATGAAGTTGATGTAGAGGGGGGAATTCCACTCCAGCGACTGCTCCACGATGATGCCCAGGCTGGCGATCTGGTCAGCACATGATTTGTTCCGCCGGAAGCCTGCCTGCTGGTCTCGGAGCTTGGGGTCGACAGCCTCTTTCATTCTCTCCAGTAGAACCCTGTTGAGAACCTTGCCTGGCGTTGACAGGAGCATTCCATGCTGTAGGGGGCCGTCTGGCATCCATTCCATTCATAAACACTGCCGGTGAGCAACCCGTCATGACATGTACCGATGACGCAACTCACACGAAGCTCAAAGCGCTTACCGCGAGAGCCGATTTTCCGGGCTGCAAGAATGAAAGGAGGAATTTTGTGCTGCCCGGTTTTCCAGGCTGCAGGAAGGAAGAGTAGGATTTCTGCAAACCCGAAAACCGGGTTGTTGGGATGAAAGAGTTAAAACCTGAAAGGGGAAAAGGACTTTTCTTTGTGCATCTGCGTTTCCTGAAGAGTTTACTACAGCTGGCTTTAATTCTCAGCAAAGAAATTGAAGCTCCTCAAAATTGGAATGCAGACCTCGGATATTCCAATGGAATATGGTTGTGTCCATTATAAAGGAGATATAGTGATTGGTAAATAAATCTTGTATCTCTTCATCATCACATTCCTTTCATTCCATGTTGACATCATCAAGATCCGAAAGAACTGCAAATCTGTTGGAGTTTTTTCTTCTTTTTCTCTCGATCTGATGAAATATTGGTCCTTTCTTCTTGAACGGCGATTTCACTTTTCCTCCAGAACCACCAGCTCCCTTGCTGACAGCTGTAGGGTGCCCTTTGGAGGATTTTGAGGGGGTGGCCTTGTCTGGGACTAAACAAATTCCACTTTCTGCCGCCCTGAAGGGCCTGTGGGAATTCTGCCCCTGAAGGGATGGGGGGCGGGAGGGGGCTTTGAAGGCACAGTCATATCTGAAGGCGAGAAACTGCTGGGGTTTGTCACATATGGTGTTTCTGCCTGAGGCTACAGTCTTTGTTTCTGACTCTCTCTCGGCATATGAGGATTCGACCGTCTGCAGCTGCAAACGAGAGTCCAGCAGTAGGTTGTCTCTTCACTGCAATCTTTTTCACCTCAAAGAACGGGATTCTCTGTTCAGTCTTGATTCTTTGAATTTCTTTTTCCTTTAACCAGTCGGGGCAGGTCTTTGTGATGGGTGCTTGCCTCCACAATTGGCACAGAGTGATGGCACTGTCACCCCCACACCCTGGTGGACTGGTGGCAGCAGGTACCACACACCTCTTCTTCCGTGCATCTATCCCTCACATGGCCAAAACCTCTGGTACTTGAAACAGCGCAGAAGGGAAGGGATGTATAACGACACTGAAACTCTAAAGTACCCCACTTGATCGACTCTGGAAGAGATGTAGAGCAAAAGGTCAAGAAGAAGGTGTCAGTTGGAGACTCTGTCACGGCCCTTGCGCACAAGAACATGATGAACGTTGGTCACTCCTTGCAATGCCAGTTCCGACTTGATCTCTGCCTCCGACACTCCTCTCAGATCTCTGCATTGGATTACTCCCTTGGAAGAGTTGAGAGTCTTGTGTGGAGACACCCTGATCGGATGATCAACCAAAGTCGTTGATTTAATAACATTTCTGAACGCAGCTTGGAAGAGCACTCAACAAGAAGTGAACCATTCCTTAGTCTCTTTACATTCTCTGGTTTTCCGCAGAGGCCACTGATTCCTTTCGCAATTGCAAAAGGACTCAAGCCCAACGGAGGTCTGTCTTCATCCGTTCCCTCAACAATCAGCCAGCTGGGCCAGAAGCCTGAAAGGTTTCGTATCTCAGAGTCCGAGTCTGTATCCATGTCTGTGTCCAAATCTTGCCCCTGTCTTTTTTTTAATTGTTAAAGCCATGTTGTTTTAATTTAAATTCATCTCTCTTGATTCCCCCCCGCCATCGAGTCCCAACAAGGTGAATGCCCATTTCATACAGATATCCAGTATATCAGGGCACCAGGATTTTGACAGAAGTATAATACACAGGCCTGAAAGCCTCCCTGCCACAGAAGCTCCCAAACCCATTTGACCCAAGCTGCCGCCTTCTAGCCTTCAGCTAGGGCATGCGCACGACCAGCCACTTGATCGAAGTGGGCCACTTCGACCACCTGTCTAGAGGAAGAAGTCCCCGGCCCAAAGAGGTGTGTTGACTTGATGCACCGCAGTCACATCAGCGGTCTCAACCTCCAGGATCCATTCTCCCCCATCACAGGACGCACCACACGGCAAACACGGTGGGGCCTCAAGAAGACTACAAAGAAAAGAAGAATGTGGGAAAGAAGATTGATGGGAGACAAGGACAGAAAAGAGCCTAGTAAGAAAGGCAGAAGATAAGAAAAGGAAAAAGACAGGTTACTATTTGTCAGGGCCCTCACTCTTAACCTTTCTGAATGGGAGACCCTACCAGGGGCATCAATTCCTACCACATTGTGCTTAGGCCAGTCAGCAAATTGGCTGTACAGGCCTAGAAGCGTTAACAAGAACTAACCTTTCTAGTCGAGTATTGATGCCCCCGTCAGCAAAGCCTAAGGGATCACTGGACCATGCAAGCCCTCTGACCACGGCAAGGTTGCAACCCCAGAGGGAGCAGGAGAAGAAAACATGTCGACATCAACAAAGGGTTTCAAGGTCATCACTGCAGGAATTCCCGAAAGACGATTGCACACAAATGTTAAAGAGCAAAAATACAATACAGCACCAAAATGAGATATCCACAGCATTAAAACTGACAGATGTACAGACAGTCGCTTATCCCCTCAAGTTAGGAGCAAAATGGAAATGGAATGGAAATAGTATATGAGGTTGGCATGAACCAAATTTCTCTAAGAGTCTCGAAAACAAGCTCAGAAATTTACCTGAAGATGGCAATGCAATGGCAGATAGCGCATGTCAGGTTGACTGTGTTCAACCTGAAGATGCATTGCAAAAGTATGTCTTTAACCCCTTCACTGCCACAGTATAATAGCACATTTGAAAATCTGTATGCCGTGGTAAAATTGAGCTTTTTTGGGTAGGTTCAATGAAATGGTTACTGCTCACTTATTTCTTGACAGATCTCTTTGATTTTTTGCATGTTTTGTTGTTATGCATTTGTCTACAATGTTCTTTTCAAAATGGCTTGATTATGTTGAAATTAGTGTAGCAGAAATTGACATAATTATAAAAATTTTACCAAAAATAACAGTTTTCGAGTGTACACAAACACATTGCGCCAAACAGAATGAGTCAAAACACTGAAAAAAGTGGTCTTACTACTTACTGAATATCAGCACTAACACGTGAAAGTCATATAAATCGCAAGGAATGTTGTTCTTGATGATAATTGCTCATAATTGGGGGTACTATTTTTTAGGTAAAAAGGGGCATAATCATGCTTTTGCGGTATGGGTTTACTAACATGTACATTATCATCCATTGTTGAGTTATTTGTAAGATTTTTTGTGGATTACGATTAACCTTTTCTACAATTTCAAACATTCAATATTGGTTTGTTGTTATGAGATGGTTACACTTAATTAACAAATGTGATCAACATCGCGATGGCGATCTCGGTCTTCAGCTATTGGTTTTGTTACGCCGGAAGCCTGCCTGCTGGTTCTCGGTGGCTTGGGGTCGATACAGCTCTTTCATTTCTCTCCAGTAGAACACTGTTTGAGGAACCTTGCCTGGCGTTGACAGGGAGCATTCCATGCTGTAGGGGGCCGTCTGGCATCCTTGCCATTCATAAACTCTGCACGTGGAGCAAACCGTCATGCCATGTAACGATGTGGACGCATCTCACAGAAGCTCAAAGCGCTTTACCTCGAGAGCCTGATTTTTCAGGGGGTCTGCAAGAATGAAAGGTGGATGGTATTTGGTGCTGCCCGGTTTTTCCAGGCTGAAGGAAGGATGTGTAGGATTTCTGGCCAAACCCGAAAACCGGTGTTGTTGGATGGGTAAGAGTTAATCCTGAAAGAGGAAAAGGACGTTTCTTTGTGCTTCTGCGTTTCTGAAGTGGTTCTGACAGATGGCTTTAATTCGCTGAAAGATATTGTAGTCCTCACAATTTGGAATGCAGACCTCGGATATTCTTGGAAATTTTGGTTGTGTTCCATTATAAAGGGAGTTACTAGTGTATGGTAAAATTTATCATTGTTTCTCTTCATTCATCTCTGTCCATTCCATTCATTGTTGACTCATAAAGATCGAAAGAACTGCCAAATCTGTTGGAGTTTTTTTCTTATTTTCTACTCGATCTGATGGAATATTTGGTCCTTATTCTTGTATCGGCGATTTCACTTTTCTCCTGATAACCACCTGCTCCCTTGCTGACAGCTTGTAGGGTGCCATTTGGGTGGTTTTTGAGGGGGTGGAATTGTCATGGGACCTAAACAAATGCTACTTTCTGCCGCCCTGTAGGGGCCTGGGGGATTTTGCCCCCTGAGGGATGGGGGCCTGGGGAGTGGGCTTTGAGGCACAGTAATATTGTTGGAGAGAACTTGCTGGGCGGTTGTACATATGGTGTTTCGGCTCGAGGCTACAGTCTTTGTTTCTGACTCTCTCTCGGCATTTGAGGATTCGACAGTCTGCTGCTGCTTACGTGAGTCCAGCTGTTGTGTTGTTCTTGTCACTGCAATCTGTTTTCTCCTCAAAAGAACGGGTTTCTCTGTTCTTTCTTGTTTCTTTGAATTCTGTTTCTTTAACCTGTCTGGGCAGGTCTTGGAGGTGGGGGGCTGGCACTCCACTTTTGGCTCAGTGTGGTTGGTTGTCTATCACTCCGGTGGTGGGCGGGCTGCAGGTACACACACCTCTTTTAATCCTGTGCAATTCTATCCCCTCACTGGGCACAAAACCTCTGGTTCTTGAAACAGCGCCAGAAGGGGAAGGGATGTATAACGACACCTGATCTCTAATGTACCCACTTGATCGACTCGGAAGAGAGGTAGAGGATCAAAGGTCATGAAGTAGGGGTCTGTTGGTCGACGCTGTCATGGCACCTTGCGCCCATGAACATGATGTTAAACGTTGGTCACTAACTTGCCATTTGGCCATGTGACTGAGTGTGTCTGGCAGCCATTCCACGCACACTCATCTAGATCTCGTGCATTTCGAGAATTACTCCCTTGGAAGACGGTGTGAATGTCTTGGTGGGAGACACCCTGATCGGATTATGATCAAACTCAAAGGCGTTGATTTTTTCTACACATTTGCGGAATGTAGCTGCTTGGATGAGCACTCATCTAGATGGTTGTCAAACATTCTCCTCGAGTCTCGGATCTTGCTAGGGGTTGCCGCATGAGGCCACTGATTCCTGTTCCGCAATTGGCAAAAGGACGCAGGCCCAACGGGACCGTCTTCGGGTCGGCATACGGGCCGTATAACAATCTCGCACAAGGCTGGTGCCAGAAGAAACGATGACGAAGACAGAAGCCTGGATAGGTCTTCGTTGCTCAGAGTCCCGCAGTCTCTGTATCCACGGTCTGCTGTCCCAAATCTTGCCCGGTAGTTCTTCTTAATTGTTAAAGCCATGTTGTTTTAATTTTAAATTCATCTCTCTTGAATTCCCATCCCCGCCCCATCGAAAGTCCCACACATGCTGTGGGGAGGGGGTGCGGACAATGCCCTTTTCATATAGATTATCCGTATATCAGCGGGCACCAGGAATTCTTGAACATGTACGTTAATCACACAGGCCTGCGAACGGCCTCCCTGCACACAGTAGCTCCCATACCCATTCTGGTCCCTTAGCTGCAGCCCTTATAGACCTTCAAGCTAGGCATGCGCACAGGACAGCCCATTGTATAGAAGTGGGGCCACTTAGACCACCTGTTCTAGCAGGGGCGAAAGAAGTCCTGGACCAAAGAGGTGTGTTGCACCTTGACTATGCACCGCCAGTCACCTTCTGCGGCTTTCAACCTCCAGGATCCTAGTCTCCCCCCATACCTGGACGCACCACACGGCTATCACGGTGGTGGGCCCTCAAGAAGACTACAAAGAAAAGAAGAATTGGGGGAAAGATAGGATTTGATGGCGAAGAGACATGGACTAGAAAAGAGCCTAGTAAGACAAGGCGCAGAAGATAATAAGGAATAAAGGACAAATACTAATAAAAAAAGACAGGTTATTTTTGTCCAGGGCCCTCTACTCTTATCCTTTTCTGGCATGGGAGTCCCTACCCTGGGGAATCCAATTGCCTACCACCTTTTGCTGCTTAGGCACCAACGTCTGCAAATTGGTGTCAGGCCCTAGGTAGCGTTTTAACATGAAAACCTAAAAAATCGTGTTCGAGGATTGATGCCCCGTCAGCATAGCCTATGGGTTCAATGCGACATGCAAGCCCTCTGTCCACGGCAAGTTGCAACCCCCAGAGGGAAGCAGGCAGGAAGGCGGAAGTAAAAACATGGTCTACATCAACAAGGGGTGGTTTTACAAGGTCATCACTGCAGGAATTCCCCCACGGTAGAAAGCGATTGGCACACAAATGTCCCCCTAAAGAGCTATAAATTACAAAGACCCAGCACCCTCAAAATGAGATTTCCACAGCTTTGAAAACTGGCCAGAATGTAACAGGACAGTACGTTATCCATCAAGTCTACGGAGCAAATTGGTTATGGGGATAAAAATGGTAATAGTTTTTGAGGTTGGCACTATTGTACCAATGTTCTCTTAAGCAGTCTCGAAAACAAGCTCTGAAGAAATTTACCTGAAGATGGCAATGAATGGCCAGTAGCGCAGTCAGGGTTGACTGTTGTTCAACCTGTAGATGCTTTGCAAAAGTATGTCTTTAACCCGTCACGGCCTAAGTATACATAGGCACATTTGGAAAATCTGTATGCCGTGTGAAAAATTGAGCTTTTTTGGGTAGGTTCAATGAAATTGGTTACGGTTCAACTTTTTCTTGGACAGATCTCTTGATTTTTTGCATGTTTTGTTGTTATTGCATTTGTCTACAAGTTCTATCAAAATGGCTTGATTTATGTTTGATAATGTTGTGTAGCAGGAAATTGACAGTAATTATAAATACATTTTACCAATAATCACAGTTTTCGTGTGACACAAACACATTGCGCCAAACAGTATGAGGTCACAATATACACCTGGTAAAAATGCGGTCTTACTACTTACTGATAGCAGCACTATCCACGGGTGTGGGGGTATGGTGGTTAGTCATATATTTTCGCTTGGGTAATTGTGGTTGTCTTGTTGTGATAATAGGTCATAATCTGGGGGCGTATATTTTTTACGGTATAAAGGGGCATAATTATGCTTTTTGCCGGGTATGGTCAACTAACAGGTACATTGACTCATCCATTGGTGCGTTATTTGTTAAGACTTTTTTGTGGATTACTTGAACTTATTACCTTGTCTTACAATGTCACAATCAGTCAATATTGGTTTGTTGGTGATGATGATGGTTCTAAACTAATAACATGTGATAAAACAGATATTTTGGTTTTGGTTTTCAATGTGGAAGTTTAGAATAAGTGAGCAAATAAAAAACCCACTTATTCACAACAAAAATACCTTTGTGTGTTTGCTCAAAAAACATTACAAACACCTGGGATTCCATTGTTGTCAAATTAAGGTCCTTCGGGTGAAACAATCTGTCTGTTACTGGGGGTACCCCATTTCTATAGAAAGGGGCAATAATTTTATATTTGGGGGTCAGGCTCAGTACCTCAATCAGGCTTATGTATTTCTTGACAATATGACTTAGACTTTTATTG
The DNA here is from genome assembly GCA_018398815.1 of Conus ventricosus. NCBI lineage: Eukaryota > Metazoa > Mollusca > Gastropoda > Neogastropoda > Conidae > Conus > Conus ventricosus. The sequence continues at coordinate 8,739 of JAFLJL010010329.1, forward strand.
TACTCTTCCTCTATACCACAAACCTTTGATGATTTTTTCAATAATGTAGATTTTGTGAGCCATTTAGATAGATGGGAACAGGGAATACATATTTTGATGATTTTACTAAATAGAAAGAACTGTTTTTCAAGTTACATATCAAATTCTGCTTACATACTAAACATTTTTCAGTGTTGTGGGGTATACAATGAAAAAAAGTGTTGTGACTAATTGTTCAACATCAGCACTAACACTTGACTGTCATATAAATCCAAGGGGAATGTTGTTCTTTGATGACAAGCTGTCATAATTGGGGGGTATCTATTTGTTGGGTTTGGTGTTAAAAAGGGTGGGCTTAATCATGCTTTTCACTGTTTTGTTCACTAACATGTAATTATTCACCCATTTGTTTGAGTTATTTGTTAGATTTTTTGTGGAATACTTACTTATACATTGTCATACAATTTCACATCAGTTATATTGGTTTTGTTGCTATGATGATGGTTACACTAATAACATGTTGATAAAACAGTTTTGGTTTTGTTTTCATAGTGAGTTTTAGCACACACACAACACACACTACACTCGCATACTACAAACAAACTGCTTCCACTCTACACACACACAATCCACACACACACACTCACAACACACACTGAGTAAGCAAGACCCCACAAGTTGCGCCCTCACACACACACATCAGCCTCCCACACACACACAAACACTTGCATACACACAAACAGCTTCCACTCACACACACACACACCACACACACATCACACATACACATTATGCACAAAGGAACACACTAACAGTATCACACAACATGAATGTAAAACCACACACTTATGATTCTAAACAAAAAAACCATGCTGTGATGAGTGCCTTCTGTGGGGTTACAAACTTGAACAAACTTATATGGTAATACGGCATACAGAAATTAATTAATGCTTAGGGGGGGGAGCGCGCGCACACTCACACGCGCACACACACCACAACACTCACACACACACACACTCACACTCACACACCACACCACCCACACACACACACACATCACACACTCGCACACAGTCCCACTATCCATACAAGTCATTATTTGCCATAATTATGTGGTTTCAGGAAATAGGCAAAGAGGAAATACAGAAAATGAATAGTCAAGGAATGAAGAATCAATGTTAGTAAAAAACAAAAACAAATAAACAAAACAAAAAAAACAACAAAAGAAAAATAGAGCTACTTGCCTGAAACAAGTTTCTGCCATGAAGGAATGAAGACGGGAACTTTGCTACAGCTGAAATTTGGCTACAGTTGACTTGAGACAGAATTCCCAGTCAAAACCAACAGCAAGGTTGAAGGGCTGTGCACCTCTTCTCGCAATGCTTTGATCAGCTGTGCTGACCACCGCCCCATGGCATGCCCCCGGACGCTTCCACGGGACTTCACCGTCGTTTCTGAGCGTACCATGTCCACACCCGTTCGTCAAGCAAGGAGCGGGGTTTTCAGTCAGAGTGCTCGTTCACGGCACATTCGGCATTTTCCGCTTCGTCACCCACGCTATAGGCTCTTTCTTTACTGCTTGTCTTGTGTACAGTTCAGTGAAGCACGTCTATCACCAGAAGGTATCTCCGTTAATTGTGGATAGTGCTCTGATTCCCATCCTTCTCCTCCTCATCGCTAGTATCAGGATCCGTCATCAAAGGTTCTTCTTCTTCACTGTCTTGATCTTTAGGGAACGGCTCATCTAAAAAATATCCAAGGGCAGTCTGGCGCTTGAAAACAGGGACGCGTCGACGAAGGGCTAGGCTGAGCTGCCATCTTGATTATGCTTATCAGCTGTGACCTCTCAACTCGCAATTTGCATAACATGTGGTCAGCTGGCTGCTCGCGAGAAGGGAAAGGGGCTGTTCCTTGACACCAGTAGAAGAGGTGAGAACATTTTAGAGGGTCGTCTCCCAAGTAGATTTTTTCTGCTTTCTGTTACGAAGTTACGACGAGACACTCTCGTTCGGGGCGTAGCGTTCGTTTTCGGTTTTCTGCGGCTTTCTGAACGAGCGTTACTCGTTCCAGGCGGGGAACGGGTTAATGACTGGAATGTTTTCTTGATACACGGCACTCACTTGCGGATAGCCAGAACGAGCAAAGTGGGAGTCGAGAAAGGGTTCAAAAGTGTCACAATACTGTGACTTCTCGGACACTTGAGGGAGAGACACGGAATCTTAGTATCGGATTTGTAAAAAGCAAATAGAGTGTTTACCAAACCCAGCTGGGCAAACAGGTGGAGAAATCAAAACATAGAACTGCAAGAGTACTACTCTCAACAGACCATGCATTGCTAAACGCCGCTCTAGCCAGAGAAATTCTGAGCTAAAGGCCAAATCATCATAATATTCATCAGTGCATAAAGCAGTCCCACCTTGCTCAACAGACTCGCTTGCATACACACCGAACATACCGTAATATAGATGGTGAGAGCACGACCAATCCTCCCTGGTTGTAAAACCCAGGGTTTGCCCCTTCCAGGTCACTCTCCAAGCCAGTACCTTGCCAAGGTGGCAGACTTAACCGAGGCCTACCTGGCAAACATTCAGATACCAGCCACTCCTCATTGGCCAGGGATAGAGACGCAGAGCGCGCTGGGGGGAAACTGGCCTGTCTGCACTGGACCCAGGACTACGCCGAATGGTGAAGCAGGAAATGTCAATCACTGCACTCGCCAAACCAGTAGAGCCAAAAATTGTGCGCCATGATGAACCGGCCATGATGAACCGGTCCAACACTTGCACGAGTTGCATGGAGGGAATGGAGCAAAACTGGAGCAGCTAAGTCAGTTACATGTGGGTTGAGGTCAGAGACAGAGAAAACTGAATTCAAGCTGTCAGGGTGATTGAGTATGAACTCACTAAGGCAGACTTCCGTTGGCCTCAAGGTGAAAAGGAAGAGATGGCTCTACACTTTCCATTTTGAATCTTTTATGTGAATCCTGGTGATGGCATTGTTCCACGCCTAGTGGAGGTACAGCATTTGTTTGGACAAGTAAGTATGAATAAATGCATTGGATGTTTTGCAAAAAGTAACTGTACTTATGTGCATCACTCAAACTCAGATGCATTAAGCCAAACAGGCATTCACACAAATACAAACACAACAAAATAGTCAAAAAAATGAAAATACAAACATGTACATGAGCACATACACATACAAACACTCGCACCCACGCACTCAGTAACATCTGAAGAGACTCTCATGCACACACACACACACATACACACAGACTCCAGATTCTGAATTCACTTTTTAGTTTTCTTGAGGGGAGGTGGAGCTTCTGACGAGCGAGAATGGCAACCGAATGAGAGACTGGATGACTGTCCCTTCAGAGTTTGTTTTTTACGGGGGGGGTGGGACTAA
>JAFLJL010010332.1:0-10060 GCA_018398815.1 Conus ventricosus
AGAGGTGTTTGGTTGTGTGTGTGTGTGTGATGTGGTGTGTGTGTGTGTGTTAAAGACTGGAATAATAAAACAGGGGGGTGGGAGGGGACAGAAAAAATAAACAGCCACGTGAATGTGTCAAATGATACAGCGGGTTACGATGATTACAGACAATAAAAAGCAGATCCTGTCTTCAATTCATGAATATTTGCTTTTCGTCTGGGGTCAGTTTTCCGTGTTCGTGTGTGCCGTACTGGTACCGAAGAGGCTGCATATCATCAGCCCTCCTTTGCACAGTGACGCTTGGATCATTTGCATGGCACAGGATGTTGGCGTTGCAACAGTGGGCGATGTTTAAAACTCCAAGTCCCAAGCAGGAGACAATGTCTGTAGTGTATAGTGATAGAGGGGGAGAGGGGGGGAGAGAAAAATGAGCTGGAGGGCAATGGAGATGGGGGGGGGGAGGATTGCTTTTCATTTCCACTATTTGCAAAATCAGTATTGAGGGAAAAGAATATAAGCTTAGTCCATAAATATGATGTACACAATCAGACAGAAGGGCAGACACAGATAGACAATCCAACGCATTCACAGATATACATTAAAAAAGAAAACAACAGATTTTTGACCGCAGTTCTTCTGTGAAAAAAAGCTAAATATCTTTGAGGATTCTCAGAAGATTTTAAAATAGCAAAAAAAAAAAAAAAAAAAAAAAAAAAAAAACAGAGAAGAAAAGAAATAACAGAACAAATATCAACAACGTTTCGGTCATAGACCGTCTTCAGGACTTGTGAATATAAAAAGAAAAACTAAATAAATACGTATAGCAATGAGGTATGAAAACATATACGTAACGAACGATTACGTGCTTAAATGTGTGTGTGTGTGTGTGTGTGTGTGTGTGTGTTGTTGTTGTTGTTCTGTTTTACGTCTTTCCACATTACGTGATATTAGACGGAAAAAAAGGGAGGGGGGCGGGGGAGGGAGGGGAGGGGTAAAAAACGGTTAACACTATGAGGTACAATAACTAACTTATCTACAGCAATAACACAAAAGTAGAAAATCCACTTAATCAAAGACTGAAAAACAAAAAACAAAAAAAACAAAAAAAAAGAAAAAAAAACACACAAAAAAACCTCGAAACATGTAACTCTTCTGTCTCATCGCACCACTGACTGTTATATGTTATAAATATTTGCCAATTGGACTTTTAGCTAAGTGCAAAAAGAAAAGATACGTTTCACTTGCTGACAGTGACCGGAAAACATTTTGACTAGGCTGTACAGACGTATTTGGAATGAATTTTTTCATTAAGTTACACAAAAGAATGTGATCAGTTGATATGCTATGACCACATATACAATGTATATTTTTGACATACTTTGTTTTAAAACAATCCAATTTCCATCTACAGATCAAGGAACTTATCTGTCGTCTACGATAAATGTTTTGATCATACTTACTTAACATTTCATTGATACTTCTCATTTCATCGTGTAAACCAAAACACCCAGTTTCTCTTCTATCAAATGAAAATTAGAAAATTGTACTTTCTCTGCCAAAGTATAGCACTCTTGCATTGACATAGAGAAGTTCAAAAAATGCGAATCTGATGATCGTTTTGCTCCTCTCTTTGCCAGAACATCAACCTTTTCATTATAGTATAAACCCACAGTGGGAGGGCACCCAAAGAAAATGTTATTTCAGTGTCTCTGGCTGAGAGGAAGTGTACTAAATTATTTATTTCAGGGATCATCTCAGGTCGAACTTTTAATCTAAAATTCTTCATTGCAGTAAGAACTGACTTGGAATCTACGCATTAAAACAACTTTAAATAAATTTTGAGGTAATCAATAACACACTTTAAAGCCATAATTATAGCAGTTAACTCAGCAGTGAATATAGATTTGTTTTTTTCCAAGATAATAGGACTTTTCTTCGTTAAGACCTGGGATAATGTATGCTGCACCTGCATGTTCATTGATTAATGACCCATCAGTGTATATCTTATAAATGGTTGGAATAGTGATCATGCAAATGCATTTTTATATTGGATAATAACAAATAGTATTTTCAGCCTTTGTTAAATCTGTATGGTCAATATCAAAACGTGCTCGTATTAGTTTCCATGGGGGGATAGGAGACACAATAGATCTTTTTGCAATAGATGTTAGTTTAATATCTGAGGATTCTAAAATCGAGGAAGTATTATGTTCTTAGAGTCGTTTGAGATTATATATTTTTAGCCCTTTTGGGAAAATCAATGTCCGATTTAATATTTATTTCAGGGCCTATATTGTTATCTATAGTAGAACTTCTTATAACAAATTTGGTGCATGCAAGATTCCTATATTCTTCCAGTGGTAATCTCCCAGCAGCACTGTATGCTTTTGTACAAGAGGCATGGACTGGTAGTCCCATGGCTATCTTATATGCTTTGGAATCAATACTTTGAAGTTTTTTCAGTAAGTATTTGGGTGCACTGAAGAACACCTCTTGTGCATACGTTAATTTTGATCTAACCCAGTGCAGTAGAAAGGTGCAAAAGAGCAACTGTGGTCTGAGCCCAAGCATGCTTGCTAATAATCTTTAATAGATTTAAACATTTTTCGAGCTTTTGTTAGAATATGCTCTATATGAAAATTCCATGACAACTTTGATGTTAAATTTACTCCAAGGAATTTCACTATTTTGGTATATTTGATGGGTATGCCGTTGACGTGAAATGAAGGCATATTAACTGGATCAGGTCCAGTATTAAATAACATCATGTGTGTTTTTCAGTTGATATTTGCAAACCATTTTCAGTCATGTAAGCAGAAAAGGTGTTTAATTCTTTTTGATATAACTTTTTAATATAGTTTTGTGATCTGACAGATGTACATTTTTTTTAATTCACTTTCATCCATATGCATATGTCATCTGCATATTGGGCTAGTTCTATATTTTTTAGTAATTTTTGTGGGTAAATCGTACATAAGAATACTAAAAAGTAAAGGGGCAATGACATGACCCCTGAGGAATGCCCATGTGTAATTTCCTTCTCGTAGAATAGGAGTTCCCTACCTTCGTTCTAATATATCTGTTTTCTAAGAAGTCTTTAAGAAACTCATAAATGTTTCCTGATAATCCAATCTCTTTAAGTTTATAAAGCAACGAGAGTGCCATACTTGATCGTAAGCTTTGGTGATATCAAAAAAGGTTGCCAGTAAACATTTTCTCCTGGAAAACTGATGTTTAATTTGAGTGGTAAGTTTGACCAAGTGTTCAATAGCACTTCTTCCCTTTCGAAAACCTGCTTGGTTCGTTGGGATAACTCTGTTCTTTTCACAAACGTAAGTTTAGCCTATTCAAAACAATTGTTTCATAAAGTTTTACAGACATGAGAAGTTAATGAAATAGGTCTGTAACTATCTATTCTTTCTTTCAGTTTACCTTCCTTGTGAATCGGTACTATTACTGATTTCTTCCATATTTGTGGCAAAAGACCTGAACTCCCGCATTTTTTAAATATACTAAGTAAAATGCTTATCCATTTGTCTGGAAAATGTTTAATCATTTCATTAGAAATGGCGTCAATCCCAACAGCTGTTTTTTTTATTTGGTAGAGAATCTATGGCGTCTTTCAGCTCTTGTAATGTAATTGGGGCGTTGATGTCGCTTGTGTCATTATCAGATACATCATTAAAGACATGGGCAGATTCTTTATCCTCTCTGAATTTTCTTTGGTTTTCAGACAACCCATCTAACCTGCTTACTTTAGCAAACTGGTTGACAAACGCTTCTGCTTTGTCTGCGGATGATGGTAACTTATTATTATCAAGAAAAATAGGATACTTCTTCTTCCTAAAATAACTGGTTCACTCAAAAACGAGTAGGTCACCAGCGCGCATGTTAAAAAGTAAAATAAAATAACATAAAATAGTGCGACTCAGACTGTTGGCCCCTGGAGCAAATTTGGCAACAAGGGGTCGCACTCGATATTCAAGAGTTAAAAGCAATGGCCAAATTCAGGCCCAGTTAACAGTAAAAATATCTGGGGAAGTAAAAAAAATAGAAAAACATCAATATGCAGATCTCAAAACTGTTGTATCAATTTGTTTTTTAAAAGAGATTGCATTTGTGGCAATCTTGATGGCACCCGGCAGTGAGTTCCACAGCCGTACATAACTGGGATAAAAAAGAATGTAAGTGGCTGTCAATATTTGATGCAGGTATGGTATAACACTGACCGCCACTCCTGGTGCTACTTTTATTCAATACTAGTTGTTCCATTGGAATATCAATTACGTTAGCTCTGCCTTTGAAAAAGGTGTTAAGTTTAATAAAAGCTCTCTCTCTCTCTAAGGGTTTCCATTCTAATTTCCTCAGTTCTTCCTAGTATTCCCCTTTTCTCTGATGTGGTTCCCTGTTACGAACCGTGCTGCTCTCTTCTGAATCTTTTCAAGGTTATCAATGTCCTTTAGATGGTAAGGATCCCAAACTGAGCAACCATATTCCAGTACTGGTCTAACCAGTGTTTTGTAGCAGTCGTCTTTAACCTTTTGGGGGCAGTCATTGATATTCCTGTGTAAGAAAGCTAAGATGTTATTTGCTTTCTTACATACTAATTGTAACGTTCTTTCCATTTGAGACGACTATCTATAATCACGCCTAAATATTTTGCAGCATTAGTTTCTTTAAGAATAGTATTATGGATAGAATATCTGATTCTAATTAGTTAGCGTTTGTTACATATACGCAACACTTGGCACTTTTGAGGATGAAATTCCATTTTCCAAGTTCTTTCCCACTCTTGTAAAGCGTTTAGATCTTCTTGTAGAATGCGTGTATCATTCTTGCTTCTGATTGTTCTATATACTAAACTGTCATCTGCAAAAAGCCTTATAGTAGTTCCAGGAGAGAGATTTCTACTTATGTCATTTATATAAATTAAGAAAACAAGGGCCCCAGAACAGTTCCCTGTGGTACACCCGACAAGACTGGTTTACAATGGGATGACGACCCTTCCACAACAACTTTCTGCGTTCTCCCAACGAGGAATGATCTAGCCCATTTTAGCAAAGAACCGCCAATGCCAATGTGTTCTAATTTAAGCAGCAGGCCCTCATGGTCAACCTTAATCAAAGGCTTTAGAAAAATCTAATAAAATTGCATCTATTTGCTGTCTGTTGTTAAGACAGTTACCAAAATCATTGAGAGTTGTTATAAGTTGAGTCTCACAACTCCTTCGCTGTCTAAAACCATGCTGGGCGTTATTTAAGAAATCATATTTGTCAAAATGGTCCATTATGCTACTATATATTATGTGTTCAAGTAATTTACTGATATGGATGTAAGAGATACAGGTCTATAATTCTCTGCTTTTTGTTTTGTCACCCTTTTTAAATAAGGGAACAATGCTCGCATCTCGCCACTCATCAGGTATTACGCGCCCTGGTCCAGTGAAGCTTGGTAAAGTAATTGGTATACCTCACTCAATTCATTGGCACATAATTTTAAGAGCTTGCCAGGAACGCCATCGGGACCAGTAGCTTTGTTTTCATTGATATTGGTCAGTAACTTAAATACTCCTGCTTTGTTTACTTTGATGTTTTGCATTTCAGGGAGTTTATCATCATCCTTTAGTCTAACGTTAATTAAAGGTTGGGATTTGAGAAAACTGAACAAAAACAGCTTGTTTATAAGTTTGCTTTCCCTTCAGGTCCCTGTATAGGTAATCCGGTTTATTTCTCAGGTCTTGGAATTCCCAAGTTGTCCTTTCTCTTACTCCTTATATGTAGACATAAATTCTAGTTTTGATGATCACCTCCGAAATCAACGTATTATACATAATTGGAGTGAGCAAGTCTCCTACATTCTCTCTGACAACCTTCCTTAATATGTTTATACCTAAGCAAAATCTTTCTGGAGTTTTGATTCCCATTTTTATCGTTTTTTATCTCTTTCCTTACCATTGATACTATCTTTATGATCGAATGAGTTTCTTTCGCAAAAAATTCATCCCAATAATCCGTTTTGGCTTGTCATAACTCAGTTACCTATTTTTATTTGAGTTTTCATTTCTTGAAATTTTTCATCTACCATTTTCTTATCTTGATTTTCTTAGAGTGCACGTATTCCTTAATAACCGTTTTTCTCTTAAACTGCCTTATCGACTCCTTCAGTCCACCAAACATTACCGAGATTTTATCCCCTTTAATCCATGATTCTTCAATTTAGGAATACATAAACATGAACACTTTCAGAAACGAATTACAAACATTATCATCACATTGTATCAATATCATTATCTGGGGACAAGCTTATGTATAGATCTTGAAGTGTAATGTAAAATTGAGACATTTGTCATTTTTATAATCAAACTTGGGATTGTATCATCAGGTTATGTGTCTTCAAACTTGGGGACGATTAATTGTTAATAATGATTGGTATGTGCTCACTCCCAAGAGTTTCACTATACGTTTTCCCATGCACACGACAAAGCCATTTAGGTGAAACCATAGTAAAAATCAATACAAAGTCTATTTAGTACATCAGGAACATCTTGTATAAGAACCATCATTGAGTAAACATAAAGTGAGTCTACAACATTTTCCACAAACCTATTACAACAGACCTGTGTTCACTCTTTTTCCGCAGAAAGGGTAATGGGCATTAAAATCCCCTCCTACTAACATTTACATAATCATTCCTGATATTTTTCATCCAATCAGTATACTTCATCTGACCCTTAGTAAATATACAGAAGCAACAGTTTATCTTTTAAGGAGTCCGAAACGTTGACAGTTAACAGCACATGAAAAAATCCCATGTAATCCACTAGGCACAGTGATTGTTTGTCACAGTACGTATCCAATGTATAAAGATAGCACAATTTACTCTAACACCATTTTTTTTCTGTATCTACTACTGTGATAGGTAGTACTGTTCCAGTCTGTAGTTTGTCTTACTGATAAAACAGACTGGAATAAGAGAACATGGCAGCCAGACGACACTAAAATTGACGTAAGCAGTCAATATAAGAATAGAGAGAGCGCAGTTCCATAGCAAAAAAATAAAAATTTAGTTAACTTCATGTTTGAAAAAAATATATAACTAAACAAATAAAATATATGTCGCTTAACACATTGGAGCACATACTAAATAATACTAAGCTAATTTTCCAATGTAGTGATTTTGTGTATTTTGAATGAAAATGTATCGATACAACTGGTTATTAGTCCTTTACAATAAAACACAAATGGCGTTTGAAACTGTCAAAATGCTGGTGCTGTAGTTTTTCCACATAATTGTGTCCCGTGGGTGATATTACCAGTCCATACATTTGTACTGTACATGTTCAATATCCACTGTCCGAAGGAGTGACGCGATCTGTATGAAGACTGGGTAGGCCCTGGAAGGACGGCTCTGAGGGCGTCGAGCGACCTTCCGTGTCTCTGCCAGAATACTCCATGATGTGATCGCCCATTTTCTTTGCAGACACTGGCCCCTCGGTAAAGGATGAATCGGAGGCCGTCCTTGAGTTCCACAGTTGACCAGAGTTGAATGCTCACGATAGGAGATGTTCTTGTCGTCACTTAATTCCGAAACTAGAGGGGCTTGAATAATTCTCCTTGATATTTAATATGGGATTCCCTGACTGGAGCCATTTGCTGACAAAGACATTTCAGGTTAGTACTGTTTATAATGTTCCGATATTCAGCTGGCAAACCACTGGCTGCATTCCTGGAGTTCGCCTTTGACTTCGGTTTCAGCAGCACAGTGAATAATAACTACCAGGCACCAGTGGTTGTCTTTGGGATTGGTGAGCAGACTCAAAGGAAGGCTGGGAGGTCTTTGTCATGAGTACTTTTTTGACACTGCTCCAAAAACCATAGATCGACCAACCTGTCTTATTCACTTTGTTTTTTGGCCACTGATGATCGTGAGAAACACAACTATGGAAGTCAGGTTTTGAGATTTTCCTTTATTCTGTTCCGGATATGTTCGATTGCTACTTTGCATCAGACGTATTACGTTTGTTGCAAAGCGAACACTACAGGCGAAATCTAAACAAATCATAAATAAATGTTTAGCGAACCGCCCAGAAACTGGACAAACAGTTTACAAGACAAAACACGACGCGGAACGGACCTCTTTAGTTCTTCGTCTGGTGAAAATTAAACGATAAAACAACGAAAATTCATAAGCTTTGGTCGCTACAGATCGCACAGGCTTCAGCGCAAGGAAGAAGGCTTGAATGAGAACGAGGCTGTTGGAAGGGAAGTAGTGAGCGAGTCAAGTGTAATGAGATAATATTACAGATAGGAATACTATTAATGGTCAAAAAATTGGGGGGGGGGGGGGGGGGGGGGGGAAAGATCAATCTTTGGTGCAATAATATGTGTGATGGGAGAAAGAAAGTGGGTTAGAGGATTCTAAGCAGCATGATGCCGTGCAAACATTCCCAGATGATGTTGGATTCAGTGCTAGGGTAGTATGAATACTATCCATAGTCTTACTGAATGATATGCTAACAACGATAGTGAAGGTTAAGGTAACGAAAGCATATACAGAAATATATTAAAAATCATTTTATAATAATCAAATAAATAAATAAAGAAACATTAAAATAATAATAAAAATAATAATAATTAAAATAATAAAATAAAATAATAAAAAAAAAAATAATAATCATAATAAATGCATAAATAAAAGCTAATAAGTTAATGTTTGAGGTGAATAGTGGAATAAGGTAATTAGTTGTGTGTAAGTGGGAGGTATATTGTGGGCTGAGATTGATATATATATATAAAATATTCCCCCCCCCTCCCCCCCCCCCCCCTTTTTTCACGACCAACGATAAAGGAGCTAGCATTCATTCTTTATGGGTGTGTATGTGGGGTGGTGATGGGTGTGTGTGTGTGTGTGTGTGTGTGTGTGTTGTGTGTGTTGGGTTTTTTCCATTGTAATATCAGCCTTTTTCATTGGTTAACCCCCCACCTCCACCCCAACAACCGCCATACCCACCAACACCCCAACACACATCATTACTAGGGCAGGGGGGGGGGGGGTAAGTTCGATTGATGTAGCAAATGGAGAGACTCAGAGAGGGTAGGAAAAGGGAAGGGGAAAGATAGCTGAACCTATGTCTGGGGTAAACAGAGGTAGGGTGTGCTAGGTGGAGGATATTTCAGCTGGAGCTGCAGAGATGGAATGGCACATACTACTTTTTGGGCTGATGCCATGAGGGGAAAGGTGCCCAGTTTGGCAATGAGATGAATTCCTGCAAAGGCGTTCCAAAATGGGCACTCTAGATTGCCCAAAAATGCCAAGACTTTGAATGGTTGATGTTGTGTTGGGCATGGTTTAAGTGTAGAGCGACTGGTTTGGGCCGATGGTGGCGGATGTCGGCCAGGTGTTCAGAGATGCGCGCTCAAGTGTGCGAGATGTCTCACCTACATAGATCTTACAGCACAGCTGACAGTGGATGGCATACACAATGTTTTGGCTCTGGCAGGAGAAAGTGCGTTTAATAGTGAAAGAGCCTGTGGGCCATGTAGGATGGTGTCTGGTTTGGTGAGAGAGACAGATTTTTGCAGTTGGTTTTGAGCAGGGAAAACTGGTGCTTAGGTGTGAAGATTTTGTTCAGCTTAGAGCGCACCAGTAGGTCGTTGAGGTTTTTGTCACTTTGAAAAGTGATCATTGGTTTCGTCTCAAAGGCAGGTTTATGATTTCTACCATGTGCCAGTTAGACTCAGGATCCTGCAGATGGGGAGATTTGAGGATGGAAAAAAGGCAGGCATGGGTCTGTCTTCTCTTTGGGAGGTTTAGTTTCAGAGTAATGTTCTGGATTTAGGGTGCAGTGCGGCTGAGAGCATCATTTATGACGGCCCCTAGGGTATCCACGGTTGGTGAAAAAATCAGACATTTGGCTGCTTGTATAGTGAAATTTTCGCTAGAGCAAATCGCGTAGCGAAGGAATCAAATAGGAATGCTTTTTAGGAGGTGGTGGGAAATGGTAGTCAGTATATGTGCATCGAAGGATAGGTTCCCTTAGGGGAATAAGGAATGACTTTAAATGTATTGGGGAATTTGG
>JAFLJL010010337.1:0-7500 GCA_018398815.1 Conus ventricosus
ACACAAAACACACACCCAAAAAATAAATAAAATAAAAAAAAAAAAACAACAAACAATCAATCAATCAATAAATAAATAAATAAACGCCGCTAGGGCGATATAATTCTGTAGTGGGCATCCCCCCCCGGGCTGTGTATTTCAGGGTTCGCCGCCCCAGAGATGGGACCATAATCAGTCTGTCAAAGGCTGTCTTAGTTCTTTGGGCCTGTCTGTCATCAGCAATGCCTGCGTGAAACTTTATATGCCATGATTATTGTAGTAGTAGTTGTTTTGGAGTAGGAGCGGTAGGAGGAGGAGCAGCAGCAGCAGCAGCAGCACCAGTAGGAGTAGTAGTAGTAGCAGCAGCAGCAGTAGAAGAAGCAGCAGCAGTAGGAGTAGCAGTAGCAGGAGCAGCAGCAGTAGGAGTAGCAGCAGCAACAGCAGCAGCAGCAGCAGCAGTAGGAGTAGTAATAGCAGCAGCAGCAGCAGCACAGCAGTAGTAGGAGTAGCAGCAGCAGCAGTAGGAGTAGTAATAGCAGCAGCAGCAGCAGCAGCAGTATGAGTAGCAGCAGCAACAGCAGCAGCAGCAGAAGCAGTAGGAGTAGTAATAGCAGCAGAAGCAGCAGCAGCAGCAGTAGTAGTAGGAGTAGCAGCAGCAGCAGTAGGAGTAGTAATAGCAGCAGCAGCAGCAGCAGCAGCAGCAGCAGTAGGAGTAGCAGCAGCAACAGCAGCAGCAGCAGCAGCAGCAGCAGCAGTAGAGTAGTAATAGCAGCAGCAGCAGCAGCAGTAGTAGGAGTAGCAGCAGCAGCAGTAGGAGAAGTAGCAACAAACAGCAGCAGCAGCAGTTGGAGTAGTAGTAGCAGCAGCAGCAGCAGCAGTAGGAGTAGTAGTAGTAGCAGCAGCAGCAGTAGGAGTAGCAGCAGCAGCAACAGCAATAGGAGTAGCAGCAGCAGCTACAGCAGTAAGAGTAGCAGCAGCAGCAACAGCAGTAGAGTAGCAGCAGCAGCAACAACAGGAGGAGTAGCAGCAGCAGCAACAGCAGTAGGAGTAGCAGCAGCAGCAGTAGGAGAAGTAGCAACAACAGCAGCAGCAGCAGTTGGAGTAGTAGTAGCAGCAGCAGCAGCAGCAGCAGCAGTAGGAATAGTAGTAGTAGTAGTAGCAGCAGCAGCAGCAGTAGGAGTAGTAGTAGCAGCAGCAGCAGCAGCAGTAGGAGTAGCAGCAGCAGCAACAGCAGTAGGAGTAGCAGCAGCGCAACAGCAGTAGGATTAGTAGTAGCAGCAGCAGAAGAAGAAGTAGCAGCAGCAGCAGTAGGAGTAGTAGCAGCAGCAGCAGCAGTAGGAGTAGCGGCAGAAGCAGCAGCAGCAGTACGGGTAGTAGTAGTAGCAGCAGCAGCAGCAGCAGTAGGAGTCGGAGCAGCAGCAGCAGCAGCAGTAGGAGTAGTAGTAGCAGCAGCAGCAGCAGCAGTAGGGTAGCAGCAGCAGCAGCAGTGGGGAGTTAGTAGTAGCAGCAGCAGCAGTAGGAGTAGTAGTAGCAGCAGCAGCAGCAACAGCAGCAGTAGGTTAGCAGCAGCAGCAGTGGGGAGAAGTAGCGACAACAGCAGCAGCAGCAGTAGGAGTAGTTGCAGCACAGCAGCAGCAGCAGAAAGTAGTAGTAGTATTAGTAGTATTTAGTAGTAGTAGTAGTTGTAGTGTAGTAGTATTTAGTAGTAGTAGTAGTAGTAGTAGAAGCAGTAATAAGGTGGCAGTGTTGATGAAAGTGGTGATAATGGTGATAGTTATTGATTTAATTCTTTCTTTAATCATTAATCATGTATTTCTTTATTTATTCATCCATTTATTTGTTTCTTTTTATTGGTTTATCCATTTATTCACCCATTACTCATATTAATTTATTTGAAGTTTTGTTCACTCTTTACAAGACCCCATAACCGAAGGGTTCATTTTAGGTTCTCCTTAAGAACCCCCTGGCGAAGAAGGGGACACTGTAGTTACTCCGACCCATCATTTCTTCCCAGAACATGGGAGGGGGGACATGGACCATTCCAGAGCACAGGTTGTGGCTGTGTGGCTGTAAAACACCCCTGCTGTAAAGGGGCACGTTAAATGGGAAATGCAGGCGGCGGTCTGAACATAGACCCGGGTTATTCTGTGAGGGAATGACCAGGTCTGGGGTTGGTTTGTCTTGGCCAAATGATGAGGCCACACATCTGTAAATAAAAACCTCATGGCTCTTTAGCATGTCGTGTGTGTGTGTGTGTGGTGTGTTTTGTGTGTGTGTGTGTGTGTGTGTGTGTGTGGTGTGTGTGTGTGTGTGTGTGTGTGTGTGTGTGTGTGTGTGTGTGTGTGACGGGGGGGGGGGGGGGGTAGGGGTGTTTGCTTTGCGTGTGTTTCGAACCCCCCTTGCCTTAGAAACGAATCCCTATGAGAAACAAAGAAGCTCAAAAGCATTTTAAAATTTCCAAGAAAAGAACACAACCTTTATTCAGCAGAAGTAACATCTAAGATGAATACTTTTTTTTGTTCCCGTGATGTGTCTTTTCCATAGTAAACGAGCCACTACTGGCAGCAAAACAAGAACATGCAGGAAAACAACTGGGGCGTATTAATGAAAATTATTAGAATGGAGAGAGAGAAAAGAGAGAGAGGAGAGAGAGGTGAGAGAGAGAGGAGAGAGAGAGGAGAGAGAGAAAGAGAGAGTGAGAGGATAGAGAGACAGAGAGAGAGAGAGGGGAGGGGGGGAGAGAGAGAGAGAGCTAGGGGGTGGGGGAGGAGACGACTGGGAGGGGAAATACATTTTGACAGGGGAAAGTACTGCCTGATAGTTGACCAACCCTATACTGTTGAACATTTTCCCCTTAGGACGGGTGTGTAAGGAAAGGTAAGGTAATTAGCACCTTGTTGTTTTAGCCTTAATGAGAATCGTCACCTTGTTGATGACTCCGGCCTCTCTTCGGCCTTAAAGGGATTGGAGGGGGCTTTAGGCACTGGGTTCTTTTTCCCTTCAGGGAAAAAAAAGGAGGCTCTCTCTCTCTCTCTCTCTCTCTCTCTTCTCCTCTCTCTCTCTCTCTCTCTCTCTCTCTCTCTTTTCACACACACAACATACACACACTCTCTCTCTCTCTCTCTCTCTCTCTCCTCTCCTTCCTCTTTTCTCTCTCTCTCTCAAAGTGCAGAGACAGAAGGATATGGCACAGACGGAGAAAAAGACAGACACGCAGACTCGAGAGAGAGAGAGAGAGAGAGAGGAGAGAAGAGAGAGAGGAGAGAAGAGAGTAGAGAGAGAGAAGGAGAGAGAGAGAGAGAGAGTGAGAGACAGAGACAGAGACAGAGACACAGAGACAGGAGAGATAAACAGACAGGCAGACAGACAGACAAAATAGACAGAGACATAGAGAGAGAGAGGAGAGAGAAGAGGGAGAGAGGGGAGAGAGAGAGAGAGAGAGAGAGAGGGGGGGGGGGCGGGTGAATGGATGGGCGGGGGGTGGAATGTGTGTGCAAGAAAACAAAAAAAAAAACAAACAATGAAACAAAGACAGACGAATAAACAAGTAAGAAGGTTTTTTTTTTTTTCCCGTTGTTGTTGACTCCTGCTGGTTTCAATAAGATCTAATATGTCCCTGCCCCACAGGTTGCCAAGTCAGCAATGTGAGTGTAAGAAAGATAGAAGTTAGAAATAAATCAATAATGGAATACAGAAAGAATGAAAGAAAAAAAAAGTACAAAAATAATGGAATAGATGAAAAGAAGAAAGAGAAAAAAAAGAGAGAAAAAAGACAGACAGACAGAAGAAAGAAAGAAAGAAAGGATAAAAGGGAAAGGACGGAAAGGAAGGAAGGGAAAGGGAAAGGGAAAGGGGAAGGGAGAAAGAAAGAAAGAAAGGGTGGAAGGAAAGTAAAAAGGAATGAAGAAAGAAAGAAAGAAAGAAAAGAAAAAAAGAAAGGGAAAGGAAAGGAGGGAAGGATGGAAGAGAGAGGAGAGAAAAAGAAAGAAAGAAAGAAAAGAAGAAAGAAAGAAAGAAAAAAAGGGAAAGAAAGAAAGAAAAAAAAGGAAAAGAAAGAAAAGAAGAAAGGAAGGAAGCAAGAAAAGTAAGCAGAAGGAACGAATCCAGCCATCACTTGTGCCGACACGATAGTACATAATCTTTATATTGGTGCTATCTTTGTGCAAAATATTGTTTGAATGGGATAGGACTATGTAAGGGATTGTTAATTCGGTCATTAGTAAATTGGGTAATCATCACACGCATCTCTCTCTCTCTCTCTCTCCTCTCTCTCCCCTTTTCTCTCTCTCTCTCTCTCTCTCTCTCTCTCTCTCTCTCTCTCTCTCTCTCTCTCTCTCTCAGAAAACCACACAGTCTCCGATTCCAAATTCCCAGAGTATTGCAGTGATGGTATCATGGTAGCGAACATATTGCTGGTAAAGACAATGTTGTCGCCACACTTTTTTAGAGAGTAATTGAGAAGAGAATGGGTATTCTCAGTACAATTTGGGGGAAAAAGCGGTTAAAACGAGGAGGTTGTTTTCTTATTTATTATTCATTTACTTCTGTCCTTCATTTTTTTCTTCTTCCTTTCTTTCTTTCGTTCTTAGAGTATTTATTAATAAATTGTATCTATCAATCAAAAATTATTGATGCCCCTTTTTTTTTTCTCTATTTATAAGCCTCGCCATACATTTCCTTGCATATTGCTTTATTTGTTTTTTTATACTATGTACTCATTTATTTATGAATTTATTCATCTTATCATGTATCTATTCCTCTCTCTCTCTCTCCCCTCTCTCTCTCTCTCTCTCTCTCTCTCTCTCTCTCTCTCTCTCTCTCTCTCTCTCTCTCTCTCTCTCTCTCTCTCTCTGTGTGTGTTATTATATATATATTTTATATATATTTTATTTATTTATTTCTCTCTCTCTCTCTCTTCTCTCTCTCTCTCTCTCTCTTTTCTATTATATATATTTATATATATAAAATATATTATATTATATATATATAATAAATTTATATTTATATATATATACATAAATATATTTAATATATATAGATGAGGAACTACTCACCAAAGCCTGAAGTTTGCCAGTAACCACACAGACATAACAGGGTCAGAAATGGAAATCATTCTCACCCCAAAGGGAAAACATTACTACACAGCAAAAATGAAACTGGATCGGAAAACCAAAACAAAAAACGCAACATTCGACGTAACCATGGGTCATATGAGGGTGCAAAAACATGTGAACTGTTCGGACTATTCATGCTGTCCAACATCAAGAAAAACACTCGGAAAACAAGTCGGCCCTATACAGAGACGATGCCTTGCTGAACTAACCAACAAACAAGAACCATCAAAAAACAAGAAGAAAGAACTATGCAAAATCTTCCAAAGCCACAACTTAAAGATTACATTGAAGCAAACAAAAGGTAGTAAAATACTTAGACATAACATGGTTCTCTCCAATCATATATATAAACATACAAAAAACCCCAACGATGCACCTCTTTATGTCACACCAAAAGTAACCATCCACCATCTGTTTTAAAGACCATACCCCATGGGATAAACAAAGAGACTATCAAACCCGTCATGCAGTGAGAGAGTGTTCAACAATGCAGCAGTAGAATACCAGGAGGGGACTACAAACAAGTGGATACAATTACAAATTACAATACAACCACACAACACCACAAATAAAAGCCAGAAAAATAGGAAAAGAAAATCATATGGTACAACACCCCATACGACGGGAAACTCAAAACAAACATAGGGAAGAATCTTCAAAATCCTAACAACTTCATTTCCAAAAGAACACAAATATCCAAATATTTAAAAAAAACACTGTCAAACTATCGTACTCATGTATGCCCAACCTCAAAACCTGATTGACGCATCCAACAAAATGAAAATCAACACAGCAAAGAAGGGTGAAGAAAGGAAAACTTGCAATTGCACCCGAAAGGAGGCAGTGCCACTAAACAATAATGTCTTCACAAAAACTTGTATACCAGGCTACTGTGACATCGAAAATGAAAAGAAAAATACATAGGGGTCACTGAAAACCACTTCAAAACCCGATATGGAAACCCCAAAAAAGTCATTTAATAAAGAAAAATATAAAAACCAAACAGAACTGAGCAAATTATCTGGAAAACTTAAAGACGCAAAAACAAGCTACAATATATCCTGGAAAATCATAAAAAGGCATTTACCATTTCAGCAATGTTTCAAAAGGTGCAACCTATGTCTAACTGAAAAATGGTTAATACTATGCAAACCACACTTAGCAACTTTAAAACACCAAAAACAGAAATAGTAAACAACTGAGGCATAAATGGAAATCGTTGTTAGTGAACACACCAAAACAAAACCTGAAAGCCCAAAAAACACGTGCAGCCAACCCGCAAGTGTAAACAACCGCAAACGAGAGCCCACGCTATATAACATCGGCGGTGGGCAAACCGAAAAAACCCTCCTGATGACAGGCGAAAAATGCTCGAAACAAATTTGTAGATAGTTTTAAGATTTCTCTTTTAACTTGTTTAACTAATGTTGCTCCCCAAGGGGTTGAGCACTCAAAAAATTGTTTTAGGCATTTTAAATTATGATCTTAATCGTCCTCACGTTGAGCACTGTGGCCCGAAGGATTTTTAAAATGGAGGAAACCAATTTAGGCAGTCAACAAAAATATACCCTTTTCTAATCCGCAATCATATATAAAAAAATTAATAGAACAAACAGAAAAGTTTTTTACATAATATGAGATGGAAAGCATTCTTTTTCTGAACCCAAATGCAAAAAAGAGGACAAAAACACCTACGATTTCAAATCATGGCGATCCCACCAGCCCTAGACGAAATGAAACCTTTTTAAGATAAATGAAAAGAATGATAACCAATTGAATTCAAAAAATCTGACAACGGTTTCCAAACAACACTAAAAAAACAAATAAAAGAAGTACAAAACGACAAAAATATTTGTGAAGGCTGATAAAACTAGCAATTCTACAAAATGGAACCAAAAGAATACTCTAAACTATTGACCAAAAACATCCAGAAAAACTACAAAAACAGCCGAAAAATATACATGACAGTATCCGCACTAAAGAAAAAGACTTGCAGAGCGCATAGACCCAGTGACAGGATAGAAGCGACAGCAACAAAAGAAGATTTCATAACACTCAAAGGGCCACAAGCCCAATTTTCATAACAATCCAACATGTAGACTAATAAACCATCCAAATCTGAATTAGGCAAAATAAGCAAGAAAATTCTGGAAAAAATAATAAAGAACGTAAAATCAAACTCTGATACAACCCCTTTGGGAAAAACACATACGAAGTTTATCAATGGTTCAAAAACTCAATAAACAAAGTAATACAGTATTCATCACATTTGACATTGTAGACTTTTACCCATCTTTAGATGAGGAAATATCACCAAAGCCCTGAAGTTTGCCCGTAAAACCCCAGACATAACAGGGTCAGAAATGGAAATCATTCTCCACACCAAGAAAACATTACTACACAGCAA